>JABCPU010000487.1:0-47861 GCA_016800925.1 Suillus spraguei | reverse complement strand
ATATTACGATTATCAATATACCGACCGTTGTGGATTCACATTTTATAATGTGCAACACGAATCGATAAGTAGCAAGTGAATATTTTAATCCACAACGGCCTGATATAAGTGCAATCTCACATCTATAATGATGCCAGTGATACCACTATCCAAAAGAGTGGAACGTCAAATGCAGTGGATACTGACTTTGACGAGCTGGCTAATCCTAACGTAGGATGGTGGAAGCGCTTAGATGCCGTTATGATGGTGGTGTGCCCCGGGCTTTTTGTTTCTTTACAAGGTGTAGCCTACATTTGATGATGGTAACCAAGATGGGGTTGAATCGATCAATTGACGGACAAGCTTGTACATATGCTCGTGTATGTAGATGAATCACAGTGCGTGACCATGAGATAGGATAAAAATAGCTACTTAATTGGGACTCTGCGATTAGTACTTACTATGATGCCCGCAAGCATTAAACATAGTATCGGTTTTGCATGGAACGCCGACACTGGGAGCCGCCCAGAATTGCGTGGGACACAAGTTCGCAAAGAAATTCCATGATTTACCCACTTTACGACTCCTCTTCTTACCAAGAACTATTATGTCGTCCACACTCGCAGGCCCATTGACAGACCACTGTTTCACTTCAGTCGCACACAGCGGTATACCCAACGGTAAAAGTATCACCATCGCTGGCGTACCCACATACATATCTGCTCCGCAAACTCCCGCTACCTCTGGAGTGGAAACCGTTATCCTATACTTCTCAGACATCTTTGGGCCATTCTATATCAACGCTCAATTGGTTCAAGATTACTACGCTTCTCAGGGTACGTGTCTTGTCTGTATAGTTTCTTTGTGCGCGTATCGATCAGGAAAGGAAAGCAGGTCTTACCGTGGTTGGGATAGATTACTTTTTTGGTGATCCCGTGCATCTACATCTCGATAACCCTGAGTTTGATCGCTCGACGTGGAGAGCAAAGTCTCTCGAACAAGCAAGGGCTAGCGTCCCAAAGTGGGTCGATGGCGTCAAGGAAATGTTTGGTATGATCCTTTTCAGCATACGTCCTATGCCGAAATTACATGTAACGATATAAAGGAACGAATGTGAACTACTGTTCCATTGGTAAGTAAGTTAAGTTCTACAAGGCTGCTACTTTCATACTGGATCAAGGTATCTGTTTTGGCGCCCCCTATGCCTTTGGGGTTGCAGCTACTGATATGCTATCGTGTGGTATGTGACTTATCTCTCTACCTTTGGTGTCTGTGTGTGAAATTATCTAGCCGCCGTGGCCCATCCCACGAGCTTGACCGAGGAGCTTCTGAGAGCTAGCAAAGGCAGGTCCATGACATGCCTTTCAATAACAATATTGACCAAGCTATGCAATTAGTTCCTTTGTTGTTCTCTTGCGCAGGTATGGACACATCTTCCAGTCCTCTGAGGCGTGCTTCACTCATACCATCCAATAGAAACGGACACTGCATTCCCAGCGTCGTTCCGACGACAAGTTGAAGATATTCTTGTGGAGAAGAAGGCGACATACTATTTTCAGATATTCAGTGGAGTATCGCACGGCTTTGCAACAAGGGCAAATCCGGAAGTCGAGACTGAAAGTCAGTGTTTGTCACCTGTTTCAATGATTTGAATTTTCACAGGTGCTTGCTTCTGATAGGGTGGGCGAAGGAAGAGTGTCACCGTGCAATGGTGCAATGGTTCAAACGCTTTTCGAGCAGCAAGTGATCTATGACGTTACTCAGTAAGTGAAACCATGAACCGCTTGTAAATCATATTCATATTGCAACCTTTTTTGCATTAGATAAGTTCTATGTTGGTCCTGGGAAATGTTTCATCATATACATCTTTCCTTTGTATGTACTAAGTGGTATAGTGCGCTGGCAAAATAGATTTGGACACGTACTCAGGCTATTCAAATGAGTTTCAAGGAACGGACCTTGCATTTCGTAAGTGGCTATAGTTATCCTCCTAGGTAGTACTATCGCTGCTGAAGACTAATGCGACATGGCGGCGACACTCCACGTTGAACATATGGTGTCCACATCCGGAGTCGTCCACGTGAATGCCTCGCCTATTCCGAAAATATAAAGATCGCACGAAAATTACAGTTTGAAGGGTGTTCACATCTACGCAGAATGTCAACAATGTCCCCTACACTGGCCTCTGCCCCTAGTAGCTGTTGTTTCACCGGTGTAAAACACACAGGCACGCCGGTTGGACGCGTCGAGGACCTCGGTGGAATCCCAACATACATCTCCGATCCTCCTTCTCCCACACATAAAGTGATATTTTTCCTGGCAGATGTGTGGGGCCCGCTTTTCGTTAACAATCAGTTAATTCAAGACTACTTCGCATCCTGTGGTGCGTCCTGTTGTCAACGTTGTACATTGTGAGCTGATGCCAGATCAACGTAACAAGGCTATATCGTCCTTGGGCCTGATTATTTCTTTGGCGACTCCATAACGAGTTACTCGTCTGCTCATGATCGCCAGGCATGGGTTCACAATTCCCGTAGACCTGCTATCGATGCATTACCCGCTTGGCTAGACGCTGTGAAAGAAAAATACGGTACGTGGTTTGTTTCCGAACACTTCCAGGTCGCCGAAATATATACATGGTATGTGCAGGAAGGGAGAACACCAAGTACTGTGCTGTCGGTACGTCAATACAAAAATGACGCCAGGAGATGCTGAATTTTTGTGATCAGGGTACTGCTTTGGAGCCTCATTCGTCATGGACCTGATTTCTGATAGGTCTGTGGTTGCCGGTAAGTGATTCGACAGCTTTCAAGAAGGATGCCCATGCGAGGACTGTCACTAGGAGCACTGGCTCACCCCGCATTCCTTGACGAAAGCCACTTTGAGAAACTCGATGGTATGTTTCTTGTGCTTAATATTTCATCTGGCTGCCTTAGCCAAATACAATACAGGACCTCTCCTTCTCTCTTGCGCAGGTAAAAGTTTCTCTTATAGCGATTACTGTTAAGCTCCCCTATTCACAGCTTTATTCTTATATTGTAGAGGAAGACCATACATTCCCACTCGCGTCGCGTCGACGTGCAGAAGACATCATGGTCGCTCGCAAATGCACATATCATTTCCAGGTGTTTTCAGGCGTAAAACATGGATTTGCTGTACGATGTGATGTGACTATCGACACAGAACGTCAGTGGCCTGGTTTAATTTCTTACACATTGAAATTGGCAACGTGCTGAATGGATGTTGATACAGGCTGGGCGAAGGAGGAGAGCGCTAGGGGGTCGTGAGTTGGTTTGATCGGTTTACGGCCTAGGTTTGTTATGAACATCGGGTACGTTTGTTGGGAGATGCAGGAACGATCAGTTTTCATGTGATGGGTAACACTGAAATCGAGTACAGCCCTAATCATACCAGGCAGTCTTTTGGTTAACTAGCAAATTGGAGAAGTACTCAAGTCTTACATGCGAAGGTTGACCAAAACAATCCGTGTGGTCTCGGCTCGGCCATGAATGCATATCTGCGGAATCAGCATCACTCAGCAGCGCCCCGACCTTGTATAGAAGATACATGCTTGGGTTTTGGGCGGTGAGGTTTACTGATGGGATATTATTGCTTAACGGCTGTCGATTTAGCTGATCCAGGGTCTCGTCACATCCTCAGTAACAGCTGTCAATGGCCAGGCTGGTGAGTACGGACAATAAAGATGTCACCATTGTACATGTTGATAGGTGCTGAATACTGAGTACTGAGGCTGAGTTGTGAATAATTGATTCTTCTAATCCTTCATTCGTCATAATCACCACCTCATGATATTCGTGTTCATGTATGACTGGTGTAGCAGCTAGTTTGCTGGGCAATTGTTCGGCTGACACCGCAGTGCCTGAGTCATGCTGTCCGAATCAGCACCGTCAAACTTAAGAGAGCAACCTTCTCACGAGTCATAATCAACTTCAACAGCTCAACACAAGAAGCACCCAACACACTTGAAGCTTTGAAGGATGACCGGGTACGGGTGTTACGGGCTTATTATTATAGTAAGATTTACTTTGGGTCTGAAACAACGACGCATCATCAAAGCTACGCCAAGGAACGTCATCATGTCATTTGCGTTTGAGAACCCTTCTCCCGGTCGGTCGCAATGTAGAAACCGCTCTCCTCAGCAATGCTAACCTAGACATTGACATTCTGACAAGGTGTATTCACGATGCGGCGGGCTAGGATCTCTTTGGAAATGAAACTAAGGTAAGTCCATGAACGTTTGCACCGTTTGGTAAACAAATGAATTGTAAATTCCTGCCACCTGCCAGCATAAAAAGCAAAAAGTCGAATCCTTGCACTCGGGATGATACGGATCGCAACTACCTCATTCATTGCTTTTTAGAGGGGGACGTTTCATACGTGGCTAAAGTGCCTAACATTGTCATCGCATTTACTGGCAGTATATAATGCGAATGGGCTACGGAGTATGATATTACTTTCCAGCAAGTCATGTTCCTCGCTGCGTCCTTGTCGACACTTTTCCTGGCTTTTGTCAATCACAGGTCGCCCGTTGAAGTTCACAATTCTTACATCACCCTGCCCCTTACCAGGAGGCTAAACTTCTCCGATGGTACTATTAACTTCTTGCAGCACGATAAAGCTCGTGTGGCGGCCTTTAGCAGTTACAACACGCATGACCGACGTGCTCATAGCATTCCTGTGCGAACCAGTTTTTGGGATTACACCATAGCAGTCGGTATTGGCAGCCCCCCCACAGCCTGTCAGTTCAACACTGAAAAAACATGCGTCTGCTAATGCATTGTTGAACACAACTTGGTTGTCGACACCGGCAGCTCGAACACATGGGTTGGCGCCTCCACTCGATACGTGAAAACTGACACCAGCGTCAACACTGGATGACCTGTAGTGGTAAACTATGGTTCTGAGACTAATAACTCCGAGGTCTCCTCTGGTATGACATATAACAATACCATAAGTTGAAAACTTGAATACCTATCACTATCTATAGGATTTATCTACCGCGATACCGTCACTCTCGGTAATGGGCTCACCGCCACCAGGTTTCCACTCGGTGTTGCTTCTAAATGGAAGGGCATGAATGAAGGCCTGAATCCTTGACACTCAGAACTATAACAAATGACATGAAGTGCACGATCCCGACTTTCACTGACTACCTGTATGACCAAGGCAAAATTGCTCAGCACCTTGTTGGTATCTTTTTCCAGCCCGTCACTACGAATCCAGACAGCCATTTCGGAGAGCTCACCTTTGGTCTAGCTGACTATACCAAGTACATTGGTAACGTTGCCTACACGTAAGCTACCTCAGCTCCTAGATCAATCCAGACTGATAGCAATTGTTTTGTTTCAGTACCACCACCACCATCACCCCTCAAATGACCATTGGGGATCAATCAGTGCATCACCTACGGCACCACAACGATACTGGAGTCCACTGCTGGTGTTGTCGATAGTGGCAGCACATTTATTTACATTGCTTCCGGTGTGTATTTAGAGTGCAGCGTGCCATAATAATTGTTCAATCAACGTTTGATACTAGATGCCTATCGCAAGTACCGGGCTGCAACCGGCGGTACTTTTGATTGGAGGACTGGTCTTCTTAGTATTACCTCTGACCAGTACAGTGCCCTACGGCCCTTGAGCTTTCATATTAGGGACGTACGTCAATTCCATCGGCCCTCTCATCCCTAGTTCACTATTTTGCACAGCAAATCTTCAGTCTCACCCTAAACGCCCAAATCTGGCCTCGTTCTCTCGACTCCAAGCTTAGTAGTGCCCCTGTTCATCCAGATGCCATATATCTCATCGTGACCGAGATTAGCACACCCTTTGGGCAAGGGTTGGACTTTAATGGCTACGCATTTATGCAGCGCTTCTACAGTGTGTTTGATGGCTACCACTCCTGCATTGGTTTTGCCGAAACCCCGTTCACTGACGCCACCACCAACTAATATGAAAATTGCCAAAGTATGCAAATGATCGTTTTTCAGATGCAAAGCAGCATACGGATTTGTACAGGCTCTTCTCCTATGGAGGTCTTATTCCTTGGTTGGGTTTCTGTATGACTAGATTATAGCAATACAAACAATCCGCACGCCTGCGCACAATTCTGTTGTATCCTGTTTTGGTTTATCACAGTAGTAATGGAGTGTATACTGTATTTCCTGTATTTCTTTTCTCATTCATTTTTGGAAAAAATACCCGAATATCGCGACGGTTCCGCACCCTGGAGAGCACTGTGTACAATTGGTCCGTCCGCGAATGCATCGGTGTGAAGGTCGAGCACGGCGCATCGGAGCGTGAGACCCTGCAAGCCATTGAAAGTCGTGGCGTATGCAGGTCGCAGTGGAAACTGTTTGCGGTTGATAGTCCATCTGGATCATGCTGTATTAAAGGAGAAAGTAATGCGAGGGAGATCATGAACTTCGCCTGTCTGTGGAACTTGCACTTCAACGAAGTGCAGAGCCTCATCATGTTCCCTTGCCGTCTGTCACTCACAGATCTGAATAATCTCAAAGGTCGCTTCACCAGGGCCATGAACCAAGCGGAGTCGAGGACGGATTTAATAGTACTCCCGCAAACAGTGTGGAACGAAATCATGCTACCCATCGTTGATGTACTCGAAAACGTCCTCAAGCTGAAGCGCCACTCTCGAATCTGGTTGTATGTAACTGCGGCCTTCACATCCATTCCTCTCCATACAGCCAACCCCTTTTTAAACAAAGGCAGATAGTTCTGGGACTTGGAAGATCTCTACATTTGTTCTTACATGCCGACACTTTCGGGTTTGATCAGATCTAGACAGTTGATGAAGAAGCGTGTACGCCCGTCCTTCGTGGCGATCGGACAAGGTTAACCGGGTGTAGGGAAAGGCAAGGAGCTCTTGGCTGTCGACAATGAGCTTGAACTTGTCCGCAAGCTCGTCCCTGTGACAGCCAACCGCACCACTATTTCCGGGAACGCAGCCACACGGGCAAGTGCACCTTACTTGGCACGGCAAGCAGGACCCTACGCAGCCTTACAATTCCCATTTCGTCATGAGAGATGAATATCTGACGCTGCTTGCTATAATGAACAAGGATATTCCGCATGCCGAGTTCGCGTTTTGTCGCCGTGTCATACCGCCGTGGGATGAAAAGACATCATTCACCTTGCAGCTGGTCTCCAGTTTTCCGGGTTCAAGAGCGTCGTTGGCACGCTGTGGGAGGTCAACGATGCTGTCGTAAAGCACGTTGTCGAAGCTTTCTATAAATCCGTGTTAAATCTGAAGGACGGTGGTATCATAGACTGTGCGAAGGTGGCCTGGGCACTTGCCTGTGCTACATATGCCGTGAAGACGAAAGTGCCGCTCGAGCAAATTCTCCTGGTTCATGTCAGTGTACATCAAGTTGTTGAGGTAATATATATGATCCTGATGGCCTCTCGCAGTGTGGTCATCTGATTAGGCCGCATCTGAAAGAGCCAACCTGTTCGAAGCGAGTTCAAAAGTTGTTCTGAACAACTTGCATTGGGTATAGCTCAGGGCATACGTTCGTAATCCATATATACTGCTTTCCACCAATCGCGTTGCTCCATCAGCAGCGTCGTAAGCTCACCGTAAGCATCAAACAAGCGAAAATTATGGGTCTTTTGCTGATGCGGCAGCGTGGCACCGTCATATGTAAAATTACTTACCTAAGTTTACATAAGTTAGTACATGTCTGCATGGACCCACAACTTTACTAACCGATCGAAGCCTATTATCTCGGAGTTCTGCTCAAGTGACTTTCTTAGTTATGATCCCATCATGTTGCGCGCTCAGAGGCTGCCCACCATGAAGGCAATACGCCAACAAAAGGTCAATCCGTGCTGAGTGGGTGAGGATGTGTTGCATGGTGTTTCAAGTAACTTATATTTTTCAGTATTCCGGGGATGCCTGGCCCTGCAGGGTATATTGGTGCAATTAGCTGATCCACGCTTCGGTGACTGACACCGTGGTTTTCGAACTAAGCCGAACATTTCTTGTATATAACGATAGCGAAGCTTAGCCAATGCCCACAGAGTCATACATTCCTGGACGTCATTCATCATGACTCAGACTTCACCAGGCATCCCGCTGGATACCGCTGCTATCATGTCATTGACATTAGAGGCCATTTTATATGGTGAGTATCACAATGAGTTTGCTCGTCTTGTGCTTACTAAGCTAACATTCTTCAGGCTTTTCAGTCCTCATGTTTCTAGGTACAATCTGGATAATCACCTATAAGCGATCCATACGCGACATCAATCGGCCAACTGTCGCAGTTGCTACCCTACTGTTATTGCTGAGTACCGCAGTTAGCGTCTCGCCGCTTGCATCTAGCGATATCCGCTGAAGCTTCCTAAGCATATAATTGCAGGTATCATTCGTGTTGAAGATGGACTAGTGAATCATCGTGACACGTCCCAAGGCGACCCAGCAGCGTTCTTTGAAGATCTTTCCGAAGGAATGTTTGTGGTTAAGGATGTGCTACTCATCTTACAAACCCTGCTTGGCGATGGGTTAGTGGTGGGTTCACATTTTAATTTGCAAGCTCGAGACCTGCAGCTCATAGGAATCCCTCTTTTCTCACAAGATCTATCGATGTTACATTGTGTGGCAGTCTGTGTGGATCATCGTTATGCCTTGCATCATGTGGTGTGGTATTGTAGGTTCGTAGTGGTCATACTTGGGAAGCTGCTGCCCTGACATTGTCTGGAAGTGTTTGGTGCTTTTGGGGTCTACAACTTTGCGCACGCGTCAAGTGACAATATTTTTACCAACCAGAATGGGCATTTTGTCGCGACGTTCATGACCTTGACACTTGTAACAAATTTGCTCAGTTCGGGTAAGTACGCTCTGGCGTAAGCAGTTGTTGAGGTTTCATATTAACCTTGATGTGCGTAGGGTTGTTGGCTTATCGCATTTGGATCAACGAACGCCAGGTCTCCGGAATCCGCGCATCGAAGGGGAAATTACCTTTACTGCGCGTGCTTGTGGATGCTGCTATTTTGTATTCTGCGGCGCTCTGCTCCTCAATAATATGTTTCGCCCTCTCGAACAATGGACTGTATGTTATGGCAGACTTGGTAATTCCGTTTTCAACACCTGTTATCCGTATTACTGAGCTTAGATCAACTAGAACGTTCCGATCATCTCGATTGCCTTCTACATGGTGTTCATTCGCATCGCAAGCAGTCAACACAGCCAAGATTACATATCAACTGTCCTTAGAGGAACAAGTGAGATAGAACGCAGAAACTCGCAGCAATATCCCATGGAGTCTTTGAACGGTATATACAAACAAAATGATGCATCACTAACATTCTTACCTGATACATCCAAAGGACATTATTGTAGTTATATAGCTTAGTAGTATACCTCTGGATATATAGCTATCCGTCGCTAAATACCTCATCGCAAGAATATAGAAATCTGACTGGAACTTACCTAGAGGTACCGAGTTTATTTGACACGGAGTATGCTTAATGTTGAAAGTTTTTTGAGTAGGCTAACCACCCAAGATATCACAATGTACCAAGGTAGAATTTAAGAGACGGATGGACAATATACATATACGAAATTTATTAAGTTGACGAAAAAGAACTTATCTCGACCGTGACTGCGATCGGCTGACGCTGTGGCTAAAGGGTGTCGTTTAGTCCTCTTCTATGAAATTCGACAATGAGGTAGCCACAAACCATGTCAGTCTGTGCAGGCTGAGTGAAATTCCCTTCATCATCGGAAAGTTTACACATGTTCTTCCGGGAGATCTGGAGTTCTTCGACATGTGGCACCCTAATGTGCGGCTCTGGTCGATAGAGGAATTGATGCGCACGGCGCTTGTTGGAGGAATCGATATTGTTTGCAATGCCTTGCAAGTAGTATCGTGCATTCAGGAGAGTGAGGAATGAGTTGACGTATACTTGAAACGGCGCTAGTAGTCAGTACAGTCCTCTCAGAGAATGCGTGCTCATACATTTAGCTACTAGAAATCCAACGCCGAGAAAGATAAAGTTGTTTGGTGCCACTGCGTACTGCAAACATCACTCAGAGACAAGATGGGACGGTACAATTATTTGGACCTTACTATAATCATAGTTCCCACTGAACCTATACTGCAAGAAATATTAATCAAGGTATAGTATAGTCTGGATGGACGGAATACCTCATGATACAACCAGTATTGATGGTGTAAACCATAAACTTGTTGACGAAGGAATCCATACTAAATAGTCGGCGTCAATATAGCAGATCCTAACGGTCAACGGGTTGTTTGTTACTAGAAAACCCAGTATGGGAGGTAGCGAGGTGATACCATAGCGATGATGCAATGAGGATATCGACAATAGTGATCGTACCCAAAGCCGTGTATGCTGCCCACTCGACTCTGATCAAGTCCGAGAACAGATGACACTGATATCTATTCACAATCAATACCTCATGAATACTGGAACAGATTGTTCACTCACAACACCCAAACAATGGCTGTATTAGGTCAAAACGAAGATGATGAGCCAACAGCAGTAGCACTAGTACTCTAAACTTCTCACAGATGTTAACACCTAAAAGGATATTTGCGTTCAAGATTGCGTAAAGAGGGTTTTGTGGATGACATCCTCACCTAAAGCAAGCGCTACGATTATGCACTAGAGAGGTTCGGCAGAATGAAATGCTGTAGTACATGAATATTGATTACAAACTCACCATGGTTATAGGGAGAACTTTCGATCGACCCTGACTAACTAGGTTCGCTGCCCATCAGTCATAACAGAATAATTGATCGGAGGACAAATACCTGTCCATAGGCGGTGGACATACAAACTGTAGTAGGTAAAGAAATATTAGGAATGTTGCATATAACTCTGTGCAAATCGCACTTACGCATGTACACTATTGGTGATGAGAGCCTGCAGGGTGCGTGTCTGAGACTATTAACAAAACCTAGGAAATACGGCTTACATTAAATATGACCTGAAGCTGCGCGAAACTATCAGTATCATAGTAGATTGTGCACAAAGGGGAAATGAAAGACTCACTTTGAAACTCCATACAATTTCTGTGAGCGCACTCATGTTCGCATGATCTTTCACTAAGTAGTGATAGATGCAATGGACGATGAAGGCCAGGTGAAGAGCATCGAGTATCCTAAATGTTCATAACCTCAGGGTGTTCGGTCATTGCAACTTGAAGAGATATCTACCAAAACAAAATGACCTGACACAGCTTCAGGAAAAGAACAGACAAGAAGACAACAAAGACATACCACCAGCTTAAAGAATGTTATTCCTGTGCCTCTATGCGTCTGAAAGTAGAGGAGAATTTGAGTATTGGTTATACCCCAGAGGCTGTTCCGTGATATATGTTACGACCACAATCAATGCTCAGTCTTGACTGCATGGCAAGCAAATATTTTACTGACAATGCTGCAAGGGTAGCTCCAATAAACAGTGCTCCGAACGTATTTCCGATAGAAGGCTGTAGGAGTTGGAGGTCGTACATGGAGAAAGACAAAGTTGTTGACGAAACCAACTGCAATGACGATCATTTTACCGTGCTATATACTATAGCCACATAAATCAGGGTGGCATATTTGTTGTGTGATGGATGAGGGCTTCTATAGACTTCTGCCATGGTGATTGGCGCAGACCTTTCACATACGGGGATGAGAGCCCACGTAGTGGAACGTGAATTCGATTCGGACACAGATCGGCAACGTATCGTAATCATTGCTTTGACCGTCTCCGCGGACGATGTCGATGATTGATCTATTTTGCAAATTTGCAAAACTTGAGGAGTTAGATAGTATCTGACTCACATGCGCATGCATGCATGCATACTTACCACTATGTATGAATGTATGACCCCAATATCATATTCTCAAATGGAAGGCCACATAACAACCTTGTACGGCCGCCCCAGGTGCGGTGTCACTGTACTACTAGTACATCGGGCGTGAAGACTTGGCAAAATATTATGCACATAGGGACGTGTGACAATGGGAAGCTGCCTACGATCCCCGGATTTACAATCATCTCAAGAATTCGCACGCCTTGTCTGCGACTCGGACCTTGGTGTACACACTACCGCATGCCAGGCTGCCAAAATCAGGCCGACGTGAAGCATATCAGATGAGTCACAATGACTCGGGCAATATGCCCGCCTACGTTCAACGTTCGCGGGTAGACTCGTAGTCAACCCAACTCTCAAAAATCACTGTTCCTCTCAAATTATTTTCTGTACAATAGTACCAGCCACTTGGATGGGGCCACGACTCCCCTAATGATAAAAACCATACTCCCAGACTTCATTAGTTTGAGAATGAATAGCTTGCTGTACTCGCAGGCCCGCAAATCGTTTTTGGACCCAGCAACGACCGTCGACTACTAGAACATCTTGGATTCGGTAAGCCGTTGACACGCTAAATTACTCCAATTGGAGCTATGGTGGACTCATCTATGTATCCAAATTACAAGGGGCCTTCAGTTGAAGAATTGGAAGACAAAACCGATATCGAAAAACAAATTACTTACACAAGGAACGTCATCCCGTATCGGAGTATGCCACGTTGTCCTGCGATCCGTTAATCTCGCATTAACATTATGGACGTGGAACGGTCAGCAAATTCTTCTGATGACATACCTGACTCATGTTGCACAACCAACCGACATGATTCCACTCTTACACACACCGAAAGATCCGTCAAATTTCTTGTCAATAATTCAACCCCAACCTATCAAGGTGACGAGACGAATGGGAATATTTTCTTGAGCGGAATACCTTTCTAAGCCTGTCAAACTTCACTGCAAAACATGTCGTCTTTCGGCAGTGTGAGGTAATGTCTCCGTTGTCACGGCAAACCACTCTGGTGGATTTATGCGCCACTGATAGGCTACTTCAGCAAAGCTACTTTGGTACAACACGCAAAAATTACCGGTCTTCTTTAGATTTGCGGAATCCGCGGTAATGGCTGGCCCATGATGAGACGTGTATTTAGGCTATGAAACGCTCGAACCATGCGACCATGCCGCGCTGACATTCTTCCTTTGCCCACCCTGGAATATCATATTAATAAGCAGAGTATGGACAAGAGTAAAAGAGAAAGCAGAAAGTTGTGTGTTAAAACAAGAACCAGCACGGAAAGAGTAGAAAAAATTCGAAAGAACCACTCACGCTCGTTCTCCACGCTCGGATCACATTTAACCGCAAATCCATGCTTTACACCGCTGAAAATTTGGAAGTAATACGTCTTCTTTTGCTCGACAAGCTTGTCTTCAACCTTTCGACGCGTCTCTTTTGGGAACGTTGGGTCAGTTTCAGCACAGGAAAAGAACATGGGGACTAGTCAGTCGGACTTATCAGCATGCAGATCTGAGAGGAAAGAGAAAGAACATACCGGTGCATTCGTCGATCTCTGTCAGATCCTCTGAGGGACTTCCAGGGTGAGCGATCGCCCCTATATGAAACTTAGGCACACGTATGGCACGAGGCTAGAATATGCGCACCACAGACAATTAAGCCACTGTCCTTCGCGAGATTGAACACATACGACCCACCAAAGCAAAAGCCTAGAAAAAGGTAGGTATGCAATAATGCCAAAACATAATGAATAGACGTACCAACAGCACAGTATTTCGTGCCCGGGCCTATGGGGAGTTGATAGATAATTCATGAGATCGAGAAGATATTATCATACCGTATTTCTTTACTACAGCATCGGCCCATGGGCGGGTATGGGTGTTAGCGTTACTAAACGCCTTTTCCCTCCACGCCGCCCTGTCGAAACCTGGTTTATCCATGCATTCATGGATAGGTTCTCCAAAGAAGTAATCAAGGCCGAGCACTGTGAACCCTGTATACAGATCAAAACAAAAATCATACGACAACTATACCTGCTGCGCGGAAGCATACCATGAGAAGCGTAATAGTCCATAATGAGCTGGTTGTTGATGAAGAAAGGACCGAAGACATCAGAAAGGTAGAGGATGACACCCTTGGACTCAGACGGATTTGTGGGCTCAGATACATATGTCTGTACGTTAGCGATCTCCTCCTTGTGGCCAACTGGAGTGCCGGAGTGGGAAACAGCGGTGAAACAGTGCTCGCTGAGCTGAGGGGTCATGCTGTGTCAAGGAAGATAAATGGTGTCTTCATCGGTAGAGACAATGCATGCAAACCCTTTATACTAATCTGTGCTGCAAAAGCTGGCGTCGTCGCTTTCCGACATAGTCCAATTCCGCAGTTCAATCCATTATGAAGCACGGCCGATGCTTATGACATACCTAGTAGTCAGATAGAGAAAGTTTGTAATAGAGATTACTACAAACTTTGAACGCTGAAATCAACGAGTATAGATTATATATATATATACATATGAGAAATAATGAGCGATTTCTTTAAAGCAGAGTATCAAGCCTGGCCAGGATGAACCAGAAATGAAAACGAGTCGCCAACGGGAGGGTTCTAGAGTCTTCCCGCGCTGTAAGCAGTACTAAGCAGATAAGACCATCCTTTGATGATGTTACCTGTGCCACTGCCAGTGCACCCACACAACGCTTATCCTCCTCCATCATGGACTCAACGCCACAGGAAATTCAGATAAATGTCAAGGGTGCGACTGATCCACAATATATAATTACAAAACATATTAATCAGAACTAGGACCAAGCGAGCTCAAGTTGCAGATCACAATCAGTACCGACAAGACTGTGCTTGACCTCAAACGTGCCATCGCAGAAAAGTCTGATGTAGAGGCCGAACGGCAGAGGCTTATATACTCTGGTGCGTGTCGATGCATTTGACAAGATTTCGTTCATTCAGTATTTTGTATCTGTAAGGCCGAGTATTGAAGGTATATATCATTGCATGTGCCTCTCATGGTCACTAATCATTTCTTATACAGGATGAAGATATTCTTTCGACGTATAAAATTCAAACATCTCACACCATCCACATGGTCAAGGGCGTCGCTCGCTCAAACGTATCCGGTTCTCAAACCTCCTCTGTCCCTGTCCCACCCCTCCCCACAATGCAGGCTGGCCAGAATCCCCACGACCCATTGACACAGCTCAACTCTCACCTTGGCTACGGTGCCCTCGCTGGTTTCAACCCATTTGCAGAGATGGGTCTGAACCCAAACGATCCTAACATGATGCAATCAATGATGCAGAATCCCCAATTTCTCCAGCAGATGAGCAGCGTCATGAGTAATCCCGCTGTTCTCGACCAAATCATCGCGAGCAATCCTCAACTCGCTGCTATTGCCCCTCAAGTCCGTGAAGTCTTCCAGAGCGAGAGGTTCAGGGAGATGATGTACGTCGTTTTGTCAGTCACTACTCCTAGAGATGCATACTGATCCGTGTTAGATCAAATCCTGAGTCCCTCCGCTCGATGCTACAGATGGCGTCAGCATTCCAAGGTGCAGGTGCAGGCGCCAGTCCATTCGGTGGGACATTCGGCTTCCCCGGCGCAGGTGGCGGCACCGCGTTCCCGGCACCAGGCACTCCATCTACAGCACCTGCATCATCTGCCTCCTCCAACCCCTCTACCACCCCCGCAGGCAGCCAACCAGCCCCAAACCCTTTCGCAGCATTTTTCCCTCCTGTCCCACCAGCAAACGCAGGGACTGGCACTGGCACTGGCGCGGGCGCAGGCACCAACCCATTCGGCATGTTCGACCCTGCGGCTCTTGCACAAATGCAAGCCGCCTTTGGAGGTGGCGGTGGCGGTGGCGGTGGCGGTGGTCTAGGTGGATTCGGTGGCTTCGGTGCGTCCCCTGCTGCACCCGCGGATTCGCGGCCACCCGAGGAACGCTTCCAGGTGCAGTTGCAGGTACGTATTGTATACTGTGTGTGGCTGGTGATCTAATTTTTTGCTCTTACTCGTTGGATTTATATTTGTAAAACAGCAATTACAAGATATGGGGTTCACGAATGCATCGCAGAATGTTCGAGCGCTTCTTGCGACCGGTGGAAATGTCCATTCGGCGATCGAGTATATTCTGACTGGAGGAGGGTTGTGAAGGGAGAACAGACCTTGGATGTGGCGGATAGATAGGTGGTGTGGACGTTTCTCCTTTGCATGTTACGTTTGAGATTTGGATAATTGTATCACTGTGTACGCCGTAATAAACCCAGCGATCTATCCTATGTGGTGTATTGTATGGACGAAGGAGATATATTCTATGGAAGAACGGCGAAGGACGGAGTCGATGACGATCACAAAGTATCTACATCGCGTGTGGCAGATTGCCCAGAAAGCCTTGCCCGCTTTACGTCCTCATGCTCATGAGAGTCAAGTGTCGGCGAAGATGCCCGTTTCGAAGCCTCTGTCAGAGACTTGATTGGTCTGAAATACGGTTGGGAGAGCCAATGTGGCAGCACTCTGAGCCCTGTTGTAGGTTCGATCGTTATCAAATCGTCAATCATCTGTCCCCCCTTTATCGCCTCCACAGCATCCCTCTCCATACGGTTCTTCATTTCCTTCGCAATCTCAATATATTCGTCAACGACATTTGACCCTCTGATCCGTCCCAATCTCTCCCTCAGATCGGTCTCCCTGCTCAGAGCGGGATGCATAATTTTGAACAAATGACCTTTGACCGCGCTCGTTGGCGTTGGCGTCTTGAGGCTCTTGACGATAGCTAGGTACTCAAGCGCGAGGTCCGCATGGGGCGGATGTGCACCTATCAGGGTCGATGATAGATTCCCAGGAGAAGCAGGAGCAAATAAGGCGGGGTTATACAACTGCCCTCAGCGCTCATCACCCCATCCGCGCCGGTCTCTTTCAGGCACTTCTCGACATCTTCATGAAATAGAATGTTACCGTTTGCGAACACAGGCACCCGAACTGCCTCTTTCACGGCTTTGATGTGCGCCCAGTCTGCCAGTCCAGTGTTTTGTCCACGTTGTGTGCGCAGGCGACCGTGGCAAGTGAGGATCTGAGCCCCGCGGATTCCAACATTTTGGCGTAAGCCACTGTTTTTTCTATGGAGGGAAATATTCGGAATTTGGCGGTGACGGGTATGGAGAGGTTTTCATGAAGTATGTTGACTGTTCCGACGGGTGCATTATTAGCCCTAAAAATTAGAACTATGATATAAAATAATGATAAGAACGCACTCAAGTCATGAATCAATTCCCACTCATCCATCAAAAAGCTCCCATAGTGTCCCTTCCTTGCGATATCCTGAGGACACCCGAGATTTATATCAACAGCATCACAGTGATCTTGAACAGCGAGTGCGCTCGTGAGGAGTTGTGAGGGATTATTGGCACAGAACTGGACGATAAGCGGGCGGTCGTGTGCATTTGAGCCTTCTTCGAGAAAAGAAGGATTGAATGCCTGAGAACGATATGCGTGTGCAGAAGGGGGTGAGAACATCTTGGCGTTTATCATGGGCGTGTAACAAAGCTGAGCAGGTTGGATAAGTGAATAACAAGGACAGAAAGTTATAGTAATCGGAGGCGTACCTGGGCGCCGTATCGGCGTGATAGGATCCTCCAGGCCTGAGTAAACGTGAAATCATCGATGATGTACACATATATTCTACTTACCAGCTCACTTTGATCTACCATCGGCGCAACGATGAGCTTTGGGCTACCGAGGATCTGGTGGTAGAAGTCGTACCCAGCGAGTTTCCTGGGACGATCGGAGGTGGTCTGAACTGCCATTGTGACGACCTTTAGGAAAGTGCGCTCGCGCAGAGCGCGCAAGAGGGACACGGAAGAAGTTATCGGGGAACCGTTGCAGCTTCTGACTTCAAGCTTCAAGTTGAAGCAAGCGTCAGATTTTTGGATCATGTCCTCACGTGACTTATAAAGCTCACCTGCCTGGCTAGACGCTGTGCAGGCAAAATATGGTAGTAGCTCATCCCAGCATGATCATGTCCCTCAGATATGTTCATGATAAGTATCAGAACTGAGAAACGAAGTACTGTGCTGTCATGATACAGGCAACGCCAAGAGACACTCAGTACTGATCCCCTGTATTGTGTACTTCTTTCAATGCCAGTGGATTCTGTGGAAACGTCCAGACGAACTGCCTATAGGTCGGTGAAAGCAATACTTTGTGTCGGATGTGAAGACAACACACCCTGGAGTGTGAATGTCAAGTGTCGGTCGACGAAATCGAGCGTTAGACACCCCTCAGGCTCCGCATCCGGCCCTGGTGTGATGATGCCGATTCCAGAGGGCGAACTTCTCACACATATTATAGCCATGAACAAATGTCAAAGATGAGCAGCGCCGGTAAATTGAATAAAAAATCAATGCAAGGTCTTAAACATACATACATCTTGTGCTCATCGCATCTGCAACATCCTTCTATGCAACACGCTGTACACACTATCCAAGCTCAACCCCGCCCACTTTAACCGCCATCTTGATTGGGAAAGGAGATATCCCTGCCGCATTCGTGATGAGAGGAACTGCTGTGCGCCCGCGCTCCGACGAAGTATATGTTAGCATCACGTTCAAAGCCTTCAAAAGCGTCGACGCAAGATTTGCATTGAATTCTTGCTGGTCTGTAATCAGGAATGTTACGATAGAATTGCGTCAGATGAAGAAGTGCTCGCCTTCTGATTTGGGTTGTCGCATCTCGGCATTCACAATCCTGTCCATACATACGCGTCAGCAGCTCCGTCCAACCAAAACAACAAAGAAAACACCATTGTTCCCATGGCACTTCCTCCTCCCCGACGTATACCTGAAACCAGGACTTTTTTGCCTTCTTCTCCGAAAATGTTACTATTATCTAAATGAAGGACGAGATGAAAGGGAATCTGCATGATAGACAGAAAAGAAACTTACTTGGCCACGCTTGTTCGCTCCGCTTTCGATGCCCTTCCAGAAGATATCCACTTTCTCAGTCATGAGTTGCTCCATCTCGGGATCTGAAACGCCTGGCTGTGACGACGACTTGGTGCTCTTGATTGAGTGGTGTGGAACCTAGAAAACTCACCATGGTGACATCAAACACCTCGAATGTCTGAGGCTTCACAGTGCCAAACAGTCTATGGAAAAGTATCGAGTGAAGAATCGCAGTGAGAACCTCTTTGGCGCTGTGTCTGTCGAGGATCTGGGCTAGCAATGCATCAGAGGTTTTGGCAAGGAGAGGACGAGCGGGTACGCACGACATCTATTGTCACGATAGGGAAATTGGCATTCATACCTGCAGGTAGACTGCAGAATATCTAAGTTAGTGGAGCGATAGACCCATGAAACAAACAAGTCGCAAGTCGCCTAGCTAGGTCGTCGTTGGAACGTACTGTCAAAAAGGGTCGTGGATCTCCGTTATGGTAATCTTATCTTAGCCCAAGTTAATTTCATTTTCCGTGTTAATCGATAAATTTGATACAACATTCTGGAACAGTCTAGAGCCAGCTGCACAAGTCATGTATATATCTCTCTCCAATTACAACTTATAATATCGAACATTGCAACAAAAAGATTTCAAGCAGATGAGCGCACAAGATCAAATGCCGCGTAGGTGGAACCAAGAAGAAGTCCTAATAGTGTCGCTACATCAACACCCGGTGATACTATTTGAGATGATGGGATGCACATACCAAAAAGAGGAACTTCACCAAGTATGCCACCGCGTGTATTACGCTACACGACCATCAGCTGGTACAATTTAAATAGATAAAGTCCCACGTACCTTGACTGGATCTCCAGTGGTGTACCCTACAGTATACAGAACACGGGATAGTGCCCATAAACCAGATGCATATCCAGCAAAGACAGGATACTTCATTGCCGTCACCAGAGTACTAAACCGGCCGCAGACTGATGAGAGAGGTTATACATGGATTCAACAGAACACTCACGTCACAATAATAAGAGGCATGTGCTCAATTGTGTTTTGGTGGGCGCCTGAGAATCATAGTCAGTATGAACAAGACACATTCGGTGAATGCCGACTTACGCTGGGCGCAGTTAAAGAGGAAGGCTTCTTTAGACGCATCAGCTTCTGCTTTCTCGGCATACACTGTAAAACACCCCTGTTGAGGATTCCGACATTACTTAGTAGCAGCAACAACACACACACTGAGGGTACTTGATCCCAGATTTTTTTCTGTGGCTGCCCACAACTAGTGCCTGCCAGCCAAGAACCCAGGCGGTGGACACTAGACCAGCTGCTACATACCCGAAACTTGAAATTAATGGTGTAAGACATCACCTTTCTGCAGAGCACGGAGGACTTACCCGGGGGGCAAAATAATGGATGAAGACATGATGGCGGTTTGGAAAGACCTTGTGCATGTGGGACAGGCCAGTGTAATACTGACGGGCCTGACAGCGGACACGTAATCATTCGGCCTGCTGCATTCCGCGGGCACATACTAAATTTAGCAGGCCTAGCTTGAAACACATGACGTCGCTGAACGCTCTTTGATTAAATTAATGCAGCCAACAGACAACGCGCAGAGACACCGTTATATGTGGGACGATGTGTGTTGCTACATAGCGAGTACGATAGTACAACTTTACGATAAAGACAGGGTGTGGAAATGATTGACAGTCAAAGATCGACAAATATCAAAGGAGATTCACGGCACGAAAATAAGATCAAAAAGGTCCAGAAGGCCGTGAACTAAGCCATCTGTGAGATCGCTTCAGATGGACGGCAGGAAGTTTTCGGAGAGATCGACGAAGGAGACGGGGAGTGACTAGTCATGATGTCTGCATCTACCTCGTACTGTACGGTTTTCTCCACGTTGATCTCTAGCTGTAGTAAAAGTCAGGTAAATCTAATGGTCAAGGTGCAAAGCCAGACCTTGGTTCCAATGGGGTCCATCCGCGACTGCGGCGAAAATGAGCCATCCGACTAACTATTTATTGTTTGACCACTCACAGGATCTTGGTTATTCGAGCGGAAGCGAGTTGCCAGGCCCGGAAATGCCAAAGGGAGTTCTCCCGACAAGCCTCTCTGGGCTCGCTCTTGCCGGAGTTGCTTCCGAGCGTTTAATCTGATCAAAGTAATATCAGATATGCACACATACGAAAGGTTTATAGTACACGTACGTGGCCAACAGAGAATTTGCATACACTATATGTCAAATTGCGAATCAGCAATCATTATGTTGCCAGGATAACTCGAGTACAACGCACGTTTACTAATGACAAAATGCAGCCCCATGAAAATGAGGTTGGTGGGCATTACAAGCCACTGCAGGGTCAGTATATATGAGATACGGTAGAAAATGAGTGACTATTAGGCTCACGCAGACCATAGAAATGACAGTTGCGGCGCTGGTAGAAATAATGAGCAACTGTTAATCTCGATTTGACCAAGCTTCGGCATTACCTGGTGAGAGAATTATTCTCCAATGTATACAAGATGACAGAATTTACGATATAGTCCATACTGTGCATGTGAGCCTTCGTAAATGTACACGGAGCATGGACATACCTCGAAGCAGCTTTACGGGTAGTTTGTAGCGAGTAACAAAGGAATATCGCGATGAGAATGTCGACGAGAGATGACAGTGCGAGACCCAAAGTGAAAATCCACTACATGCCCACAACGTTACATGGCACTATGACACGAAGTGGGGCACTCACTCGGAACTCCTGCTTGAACTCTGAGAAAGTCTTGAGATGAATCCTATGCACCGGCGTTATGATTGTTGTGTAGCATTGTATAACACATACTTACATTTCGGCCGTCGTTACTATGGCAGCAGAGATAGATCAGCACGTTGTTTTGTGGATAGGAATGCTGACCTACTGGAGGCAGAACCTAAAAGACGCTCTTAATCCCAAGAGGCCTGAAGAAGAACAAGGGGACTCACATAACCGCAAAAATGCGAAGGCCAACTACAGCAAAGGGTGTTCAGCCCTCATCCGGTTTCAACAGGACAATACCTACAATGGGGGCGGAGATGCGCCAATCACAACGGCTCACTGCAACGGAACGTGGTATGCGCTTAATGTAACGACGGATCGGAGAGCAAACTTACGTTTATGTATGCGATGGGCGAAAAAGCTGCGCGGTTTGGCCTCAATTTCTAGCCATGTATCGTCAAAAGGAGACCTACCAATGGACGATAAATGTCAATATCGCCTGTAAAATCGATCAGAAACCTTGATCGTGTTTGAGAATGACAGGAGTCTGAGACTCACAGTTAGTGCTATTGTCATCTGACACAAGACCAAAATCAGAGCGTGTATAGACTTTGATTGAATCTACGTACCGCCACGGTCCTGTACGATGTGGTCAAACGGAGAACGAGCAATTGTTATAGGGAGGGACGTACACAGGTATATCATTTATCTTTGATGTATCGCCAAAGTTCTGTATTAGATAAATCCATATCGATGCACCAACCAGTGCGGTATGAATACTGTCCAGGGACCTGAACGTGCAGTAACAAGTTAGTACTTATGAATCACATCCGCTGAGGGAACCGACCATATCACGGCAACCTTCCCGCAGAACCCAGTCACCGAAAGTTCAACGAAGCACGATATCGTTAGTAATGTCACTCACGATGGCCTTCCTCCAGGCTAGATCTGTGGGGTATAACTTGAAGTAAATGAAAGATTGTACTGTAACTATCCCTGAGAGTCTGAGAAGGTCATGAGGGTTAGCGGTAGAAAGGATACAACTGTGACTTACGCGGCGGCCAAAAAACCACCCACAAGGATCGCGCCGTACGTTGCGGGCACGCTAACCATGTCGCACAGGAAGTGTGTCTGAGAAGAGTGACTGAAATACGAAAACGAAGGAAGGTGGAAGAAAATATATGAAGAAATGGGGAGAGCGAGACAACAAACAAGGATGAACACAGGCGAAGAGCACGGGTTTAAGAAGGTCTAAGGTGGACATGAGGCCTAGCATTCCAAGAGGTACTATTCAACGGCATGATAGGTCCCAGCAAAAGCGAATGTGGAGACCTGGATTCTTACTTATCCTTTTGTGGATATTTGCGTAAATCAAACGTAACTGCCGAGCTTTTTGTTCCAGGTTCAGGTTGGATTCAGAGTGCTGAGCTTGTTTTTGACATGATCCGCTGTTAGAAGAAGATCCCCACTAATTAACATGTCGGCATTGAATATTGAATATTAAAATCACATAATTGAGCTTTTCGGTTTCAGAGCTACCTAGCATATTCTCACTTCAAGTTGATAGACTTGCATTTCTCAGTACAAAAGGGCCAGGCTGCATTGTGGAGGCTACGCAGGTCCTGACACGGACACCTATCAGCGGGCGGCTTGTACTACGTGCCTTGTACTAAAGAGCACTCTTCTTTTTGATCATCTTAACGTTGATGACATAACTCAACCCCAGTCAAAACCCAACATGATGGGAACGGGCGCCAGCGGACGACATCTGAAAAATTCTTCTTGACTAGGCAATTTCCCGAGCTAAACAGAATCCACTCAAGTGCGTCCCATATATTACATGATGGGGCAGGGTTTTCCGTGATGATATCGGATTTTTATCGTAATTTACATATCTCACCCGATTCAATCATATTTACTATAGTCAAGCACATGGGATGTACTGTGACAACAGCGGACAGGATCTGATTTTCACCGTAGTTTACATATTTCACCCGATTCAAGCATATTTATGAGAGTCAAGCAAATGCAATGTATTGTGACGACATCAGACAGGATTGGATGACATGGGATGTTACAGTGCAGTCGCAAATAGCAAACCGCAGGGTGGGGGCACAAAAGCAGGGTGAAAACATGCAGGCAGGACAGCAATAGGCAATGAAAAAGACATACAATGCAGGGGAAAACATACTAGTATAGTGCGCCGTTGCAGACGGCACAATCAGAACCCTTTGTCCACGTCCCTGCGCTCTGCAACCGCTCTGCGTCGGCCTTGTACTCATCTTGCTGTGCGGGCGTGAGTGCCGCCCAATACATGCGGAATTCTTCGGTTGTTCCACTCGTCTCGTTCACCTGCTTCAGCCAACGCCATGCGCATAAGTTTCTGCATGACAAAGGTTAGTGCAAAACATTAAGAGACAGGCATACTAATACTTACCGAGCGTTCTTCGCGGCACCTGGTCGCATCTTCTTCTTTCCATCCGCTTTTGCAGCTAACTTGTTGTTAGATGCACTTGGTCCATCGTCGTTTGTCTTCTTGATTGGGCTAAGTGCTGGGGCAGGGACTGTCTTGGCGATTCCGTTAGGTCCGAAAATATCAGCCCTTTCATAGCATTGGAGTTAGTAGCAAGGACGAGCATGCAGTATGAGGTACTTACAGTGGATCCTGCAATATAATCTCATTCTCTTTGTCGGCACATTCAAGTTGTATGTTCTGAGATGTTCCTGGTGTGTGACAAGTCGGCAAGGTCTTATTTTCAGAAGTAGACACGGTCGGACGTAAAGGCGATCTGGGAAGATATAAGCCTTGTGGAGTGGGCTGCGGTAAGTGGACTCCAAATGGTGGGGCAGATGCATCGCGTGGGTAGGTTGGCGTGATGCGAGTACTTTCGAGGGCAAGACAATCATCAATGGGCGAAGGAACACAGATGTTGGCGCTAGTGCCAGGCTCAGAATCTTGATCTGGATGCAGGGGCATAGCATCAGTCGAGAGTAAAGGTCGTGATATAGTACCAGGGTCGACTAGCAGTATTGATATTAGCAAGATAATGAAAGAAAGAACAATACATGCCTTTTTGTTCAATGGGAAGCAGGGGAGACAGTGCTGAGTCAACTAGTGGTAATGTGAGCATCGGAATTATGAGAAAAAAATGCATACATTTAGGTTTCTTCAAACGGTCTTGTTGGACCAGGGTTTTGCTGTCGTCAGACAGGCGCCGCTTGCCATTTCCTTTAGCCCGGGCTTCAGTGCGTTTCAATTCCAACACCTCAAGTTCATCCAAGTCGTCGATATGCTCTTCCTTGGCTGAGAGCTTCCCTGGTACGTCCTTCCAGTTTCTGTCAGTCCCAAGATTGTTCTTCCGCCAGGATGAGTAATCAGTGATGCAAAGCAGCTCGAGTTTCCAGCCGCAGTGGTCGAATAGGAATAGCGGGAACTGTTTTGCATCTGGTCCAGGATACGGTGCAGACTATATACAAAGTCAGTAAAATACAACGATCACAAAAATTGAGCTTATATACCTCGACTGGTGGACGAGCACCCTTTCTCCGTCCGACCCGCGAACTTTCTACTTTACCAGACCCACTTTTTATGAGAGCGCGGTGGGCTTGAAGCCGACGTCTACTTGCCGGCAGTTGGTTTACTCCGTCACTGTGAAGAACACTACAGTTAGTCAAGTAACTTGTAAAATGTATGAGCTTACCCTTGCATTGGGACAATGCCAACGAAAACGATATGATGCGCAACGAGAACGACACAGAACGATACGATAGACGACGACGACGACAGGAGTGATAACGATACCGTCCAGGTGCACGACAAAAACGATGTGATGCACGACGAAAACCACACGTGCAACGCATCTTCCTTGGAAATCTCAGATCTTATCATTTTTACTATTATGTAATTATAGAAATATCATATTTCCCCCGACCCCGTCATGTTGGATCTTTACTGGGACTCAACGTTGATGACATAACTCAACATTTTCCGATAAACTCGGCACCCATTGGTGACTCGTCAACCGGTCACGAACTCACGGGGACTCTGAACGTTTCAGAAAGTATACAACAAAACGTTGTGGGAGACCGTTGATGATCGATTATCAAGACGTGCTGCTCGTCAGACCGCGGTGTTAAGGTAAAGACACAGCAAGGGTGAGGACAAGCACCAAAATTTGCAGTTCACCGAATTTTAATTAGGTTCTAACACCACTACTAGTATGTGACATAGTCCGGCTCCGAGGACTCGCATTTCATTGAAGGCTGCCCTGCTTGTGTCACTTCAATCACTGCATAGCATTTCAGATATAACATCATAACCGCCGATCACATGAACTCACGCGAATAAGGGATTTTTAAGTTAGTACGTCAATTGTTACACACCTCAATGCATAATCTGTACCCCAGATCTCTGCACCGCGCTAAAATGTAGTTCTCGACAGTCCTCGAGTCCTGGTCCGACTGAACCATGTGTACATATCACGCAGAAGAAAATAGATACTGGGATACAGAAGAGATGAGTCCATGAGGTGTTTTGCTTGTCGTGTAGACGGACGCAATTGCAACGGAAGATTGGACTTTGACTAAGCAAGGATAAACTTTAAAAGATAAGGTATCGCACAGCACTTACGAAGAAGATAATCACTAAGCTACGTTGGATGCAATGTGATTCTAATCAGCTGTCGGGGGTGGACTTTCCGAAGGGATCTGCAGACTTCCTTTCGTAAAGCCGTTGTCGGCTGCTTCACACTCGATAGTCCGTTCTACATTGATTTCCAACTGAGTATAAAGTTAGCCTCGTCAATGTTCACGACAACCCTGGCACATTACTTTATTTTCAGCATCCGAACGTTTCTTTGTGTTGTCAGTGAAAAGGTATGCTATTGTAAGAAAGAAACCCACCCGATGCTTGGGCTGATACCGGCCGGAAAAAGAAAGCAGAAGCTCGTTTGAAAGGGCTCTACGCGAGTGTTCTTCTTGAAGGTGTTTACGGGAATTCAAGCTAGAGCACATAGTCAAACTGAGTTCTCAACTAGATCGCACTGCTCACGTTGCTAGCAAAGAGTTGGCGTAAACTGAATGTCGAAAGACGTTTTCAGCGACAGAAAACAGATATTGTAAAATACACCCACGTTTGCTGAGTACAAAATGGACCCCAAGGAAAATAAGATTGCGCATGGTCACCCACTGCCGTCATTCAGTGTTAAACAATATCACAAGTGGAATGGCTTTACTTACGCATACTATCGAGATAATGGTGGCGGCACTACGCATAACAAACAGTACATGAATGGATAATCGTGGACGAATCGAGAGTCACGCACCTCGTAAGCGCATTGTTCTCCAATGTATACAAGATAATAGAGTTAAACATACGGTCCATGCTACACGCGTGCGTGAGCATTGTGTCCAAGCCGCCTGATTATGTGACTGACTTCGAATACGAGCTACGACTTCTGCGTAGCGTCAAGCAGACTCGCAGTGATGAGGATATCCGCTACACATCATAATGAGAGACCTGTTGTAAACATCCACTGGTAGGGAAAATGCAGATATCATCGAAAAGCCCAAGGAACAAGAGGGGAACTTACTTCAGTGTGGTGTCTGAATGCAGTCATTGTCTGCAGTTTGATCCTGAATATCGTCCGGTTTCGTTTATACGTAAAGGAGTACGGTGAAAGAACTCACATCTCAATGGTACTGGACTGATACGCAGAGGCATTAAACAATGCATTCGGGTTCGCATGCAAGGGAACTCACTAAGTGCAACAACTTGATGATACAGCTTAGTGAGTAAGAGCCATAAAAACCTCAGATCGACTTACCCAATCGCAAGAAAGCTTATACAACCTGTGGCACGATCAGCTATGTCATTCCGAGCATCGAAGAGTGAAACTCACAATAGGAATACTGATCCGCCAATCGCCATAGGTCACTGAAGTTCACTAGGTAAGTATCAGTATGAGGCGAGGCTCACGTTTGTGAATTCGATGCGCGAAGAAACTGAAACTGTGTTGGTGTGCAAGGTATATAGAGGACCATAGTAGCGCACCAGTGCACAATCAAAGTAAGAAAAGCCTGGTTTCATGAGATTATAATAACGCGTGACGAAATGTTCAACTCGCCGTCAGCGCAACGGATATCGCTAATGGACTGAGTGACGAGCAAAAAATCAGGCGTGAAACGGACCAAGGAGTAAAAAAGAACACGGACGGAGGTATGTAGTCCATCTCGCTTTCATCGCCGAACCACTGTACCATAAAAATCCATGACGATGTACACACGAGACAGGTATGAATGGAGTCCAATATTCTGAACAGGATGCTATACTGAACTCTTTGCAAGGAACATATAAGCAGGGAAACAAACCAAGTCAGAGCAACCTGTCCAGTATCGGAATATGAACAGTCGGTGTGCACACTCTAGAACAGACTATTAAGAGATCGTGCTCACGATTGATTTTGTGATGCGTGTATCAGAAGGGAATTGCTCGTCTATGCTGCTATGATCCCAGATAGTCTGTTAGTCCGATCCAAAATTTGATTATATACCAGTCAGAATCCGTATGTTGTGTCAGGCTGAGAGCTACACACCCAGAAGCAATGAATCCACCCAGAAGAACAGCGCCATATGTCGTTGGCAAATTGACCATGACTTGAAGGATGGAGTAGAAAAGCGCCGTGTGGCAGCAAAGATTCATGGTGATATATGAATGGTGGACTTGTTCGTGACTATTTCCAATATACGAACCTACAGTCAGGAAATTAATCTCCAGACAGCGGTTGTAGCGTCCGGCAGAATCATTTCCTGCCAGCGTGGCAGATGCGACAGAATCGCGTGTACTTTTCAGGGCGCTAGAGGTACTAGAGGAACCGGACATCATCAACATGAACCTTATTTGACTGTTTAGCTTGAATGATAGATATGCGTTTCATAAACAAGACTTGAGTTCCAATAGAAATCAGTAAAATGATTTGGAGTCGTATGTCCTGCATACAATGTAAATTTATCTATTGCTTCCCACGGATGCATAACTTTATCCTTTAAGCCACAATTACAAGTTGAAGTGACCAAGTGAACTAAGTGTATGCACGCAGCAGAAAAACAGCTATTATTAGGATACGCACAACACAGGAGAGATGAGTACATGTGGCGTTGTGCTTGTCGTGTGGACGGACGCAGTTGCGACGAAAGATTGGACTTTGACCGAGTAAGGAGAAATTGCAAAAGATAGGGAAATCTCGCGCAGCACTCACAAAGAAGCGGTGGTGAGATAATCATTAAGCTACGTTGGATGTAATATGGTTCGCATCGGGCTGTCGGGGGTGGACTTTCCGATGGGGTATGCGGACTTCCTTTCGCAAAGCCGTCGTCGGGTGCTTCATACTCGATGGTCCGTTCTACATTGATTTCCAACTAGAAATATAGTTAGTCTCGCCCAACGTTCACGACAACCTTAATATGTTACCTTATTTCCTGGATCCAAACGTTTCTTTGCGTTGTGAGCATACAGATATACTATTGCATGAAAGTAACTCACTGAATACTTGGACTGGTACCGGCCGGGAAAAGCAACCGGAAGCTCGTTTGAAAGGGCTCCACGTGAGCGTTCTTCTTGAAGGTGTTTACGGGAATTCAAGCTAGAGCACATAGTCAAACTTCATTCTCAACTGGACTGGACTGCTCACGTTGCTAGCAAAGAGTTGGCGTAAACTGAATGTCGAAGAACGTTTTCAGCGACAGAAAACAGATAGACCGTAGAACACCCACGTTTGCTGAGTACAAAATGAACCCCGAGGAAAATAAGATTGTGCATAGTCACCCACTACCATCATTCAGTGTCAAACAGGAGACAGGTACATCACAGTGGGATGGTGTCACTTACGCATATCATCGAGATAATGGTGGCGGCACTATGCATAACAGACAATACGTGAATGAATAATCATGAACGAATCGAGAGTCACGCACCTCGTGAGCGCATTGTTCTCCAATGTATACAAGATAATGGAGTTAATTATACGGTCCATGCTGTTCGGGCGCGTGAGGATGATGTCCAGGCCGCCTAATGTTATGTGACTCACCTCGAATGCGGGCTACAATTTCTGCGTAGCGTAAAGCACAAGCTCGCAGTGACGAGGACGTCCACTACACATGATAATGAGAGACCCGCGGTAAACAGCCACTGGTAGGGAGAATGCAAATATTAATATTATCGAAAAGCCAAGGGCACAAAAGAACGGAACTTACTTTAACGTTCTGTCTGAATGCAGTCATTGTTTGCAGTTTGATCCTGAATATCATTCGGTTTCGTTTCTATGTAAGGGGGTACAGTGAAAGAACTCACATCTCAGTGGTGCTGACTAGTACGCAGAGGCATTAAACAGTGAATTCGGGTACGCATGAAGGGAACTCACCAAGTGCAGTAACTTGATGGTATAACCTAGTGAGAAAGCGTACACAAAAGCCTCAGGGACTTACCCAATCGCAAGAAAGAGAACACAACCTGCGGTACGATCAGCTATGTCATTCCGAGTATCGAAGAGTGAAACTTACAATAGGAATACTGATCCGCCAATCGTTATGGGTTACTGGAGCTCACCAGGTAAGTGACAATGTCTGATAGTATGCGGCAAGGCTTACGCTTGTGAATTCGATGAGCAAAGAAACTGAAACGGCGTTGGTATACAAGATATATAGAGGACACAGTAGCGCACCAGTGCACAATCAAAGTAAGAAAAGCCTGGTTTCATGAGATTATAATGACGCGTGACGAAATATTCGACTCACCGTCAGCGCAATGGATATTGCCAATGGACTGAATGACGAGCAAAAATCAGGCGTGAAACGGACCAACGAATGAAAAGAGCACGGACGCAGGTATGTCGTCTATCTTACTTTCATCACCGAACCACTGTACCATAAAAATCCATGATGCCGTACACACGAGACCGGTGTGAATGGAGTCTAATATCCTGAACAAGATGATATACTGAACTTTTTGCGAGGAACAGAAAAGCAAGGAAACAACAACCAAGTCAGAGCAACCTGTCGGAACATAAACAGTCGACGTGCACACTCTAGAACAGACTAAGAGATCATACTCACAATCGATTTTGTGATGTGTGTATCAGAAGGGTATTGCTTGATATAAGTGAATGTCTGCGCTGTTATGATCCCAGATAATCTGATCCAAAATTTGATCAGAATCCGTAGGTCGAGTCGAGCTGAGCAATACATACCCAGAAGCGATAAATCCACCCAGAAGAATAGCCCCATATATCGCTGGCAAACTGGCCATGGTTTGAAGGAAATGAATGAAGGATGAGTCGAAAAAGTATGCAGCAAAGACCCATGGTGATATATGAAGGGTGGACTGTTGGTGACCATTTCCAATATACGGTCAAGAAATTGATCCAGAACAGCACACTCAAATTTGGAAATTTCTAATTTCTTGCCATCAAAACTGATGAAATAACTAATCAGCTTGTATCTGGCCATGCAACCCACTTCAAAGCCAGATTGATAGTAACTAACTGAGCTCCGAGATGCTTCATGCCAAGAGAGGTCTGTATCATACAGATCATGCAATTGATGCCCGCCTTGAGAATCGAACAGAAAGTTTGATGTATACAGCATTGTAGAATAAGAGTGTGCAACAAAGTGCGCAAGCTATGCAAGGTTATACACATGCATGTGAGTGTAAACCCTGTTCCAAGGAGTGCCCACAGTATGGTATGTGCGCCAATCTCCAGCTGCCAGAGAATTTAATTTCAGGGTTCTTTGAGAAAAGCTGTCAAAACCACAGCGGAACTTGAACTCTAGATAAGAATAAAGGACCCGAAACAACCCGGTGGACTTGCTCAGTTCTGTTTACGGGAATGACGAATTAGTCCGAACCAGTAGTATTATAAAAAGCTATCATAATTATAGCACTACAGTGTCCAATTTGTCCAATATAGCTCGAATATCTTCCGCGATATTCCTTCATCGCCGCAGGTTTCCTATCTCCTTTATTCTGCAGCGAACATCTTCTAAGAGCTCGTCAAAGCCTTCCTTCTCAACGATGTCTAAAGCGGCGCGAAGGACTAGCATTGAGTCGGGCTGCACATTCGAATTCATCTGAGATGGATTCCGTCAGAATTTAGAAAGGTCCGTCACAATACTGCAGTACTAACATCGATATAGATTATGTCGAACCTGTCGAGCTCTAGATTAAGAAACTTGAGTCCGAGTTAGTCGAGTTCAGTGAGATTCATCTTACTTTCCAAATAGTCGGGCCGTGTCATGATCTGTTGACATCGCCACTGTAAACATGTCAGAATGACGTGAAGCATGAATCTTAGGAAACAATTTGAATAGCGTACCGCTGGGATAACCGGAAGTTTTAGTGGATCCCAACGGTCCCCGAATTGCTTCTGCTGGGCTCTGTATAGCCGTACGAACTCTCGGAGCAAAGTCCAGCAATGTAGACTCCATTTTTGCTGTAGAAACTGATTTCAGAAGTTCTGCAGTTATCATATCACCAAACATACCCGAGTGACAACTTCCTCGTCATTGTCGCAATCTGGTATCAACCCGAGGCAGCTCTCAAGCCATGCCTTCTCCAAGCACAGGAGGTCGTCCGCAGCTTGTAGCATCCCTTCGGCTCTGGACACCTTATTGAGATAGGATTGACGTCCTCCCACAACGTGCACAACATCGTCCACATTGTCAGCGTCTGGCCGTCTGCACAATAGAGTACGCTTCGACATTTCCCAGTCCAGATCTTGAACAGAGCGCACCTAAAAATTACCAAAGTGAGTATGAGCATTGTTTTTACGCAGCTGGATCACTGACTTCCATCAAAGTTGCTGATTTGCCTGTTAAAGGTCAGTAATAGGCTTACCAGTTATTTTGCTTGTGACTCACGCAATAACGTATAAGGCCATACATCATCCCTACAATGCTCATAAATGTATGCTATTACGCAAAGGAAGACAGGGTAGCTTACGTGGTGAATACAACAGTGACAATGCCTAGTAGATAAAACTGAGAAAGATGCCGAATCATATGGCATGAGTACGTTACCTCTTATGGCCCAGCGTTCAGCGTACTGTTGGATTTGTAAAAGAAGGTTACGACCTTGGTCGTTGTTATGAAAAATTTTGAATTTTGGTGATGACTAGAACGAGCGGACGACGGCGTACACCTCGCATAGCAACTTCTTGCAGCTTATTTAGGGCTGGGCTTCCAGGTCAAATCCAAATACAGACTCGTGGCTTCTTTGGACACGCACCACGTTCAATATCCATCGCAGGACCGCCTGCAAACCAGTATTAGTCAGAACGCCGAAAGTGTCAATAGATGATTTCATACCGGGTCGAGGGTCGGGTCTCTGGAACAGTCCCGCTGCATATCCTCGCTAAACTCGTAGTTTAAAGCGTTTCCTAGGCGCAAGCGAAACACCTCGAGGTCCGGATGGGCTTCAAGATATACTGATCCTTTGTTACGTATGTTCAACATTGCGTCGAATATCATTCCAGACTTCCCCGCACCCTGCATCATAAATAATACTTTCAGACCACGCTAGCACGCCAGGCGATGCACGCAATTATCTCACCTTCGGTCCAACGAGAAGAAAGTATGAACCTGCCGTCTCTCCCTCCACAATGGAATCGACGAAGTCTTGTTCCTGCCGCCGCGGATTTACTTCAGAGAGCTTTGCTGCCAATTGTGGCAAGCCAGCGTCCTCTAGGTCGGGCGTTAAAAGGTCAAACCGCGATAGCTCCTGCTTGATTAATTGCACTAGGGCTGCATCATCCCACGTTTCGTTGAATGCTGCTTCGATCTTGTGAGACCGTCCTATTAGATATGTTTGTCTGTGTAACCCATCGTTTATTCTCACCTTTGAAAGGACGTTGTGTTTGTACCAAAACACATATAAACTCCCCCGACAAAAACTAAAAGAAGTTGATTGGTGCACGAATCGGTTGAAGATGTACTTACTGACACCCAACCCTATCAGGGTCTTCAGCGCAATGTCAACGGCTAGCGAAGGATCTACTTTGCTTGAAGTACCACTTCCGCCTGGTCGGAAGAAAGAACTGTCATCTGCTTGTGGCGCCCGTCTCGAGTGCGCAGAATCATGATGCAATCGAATATTGGGCTTGCTAGTCCTGACTCGTCCAATTTGTGATGGATTAAGTCCCCGCGTAGAAATTACTGGGTATTGTCGCACACGGGTCAGCAAATAAAGCCGTTGCATCAGAGATTGCGTAGCGAGGGAGGTATCGAACAAAAAACCATCCATCGGACCTTGATTCTAGCATTTTTATCACGTTCTCGAGCGCGATGCTGTAGACGCCACGTACAGCTGCCCTGTAACTTTGACGTGATACTGTGTACCTGTCCGAGGAAGGTTGCTGTGGGGCTTCAAGATTCGGCGCCCGGCGGCGGCGTAAGCATTTGGCATCGCCTTCGAAGTAGCTGTGCTCTCATGTGTTGGTGTAACGTATAGCTATTTATGTAAGACAGCGTACCACATGAAGTGAATACCGACTAAGTGCCTTTGCTTGTCCTTCAACCTGTGCTTATAGAGTATCAGAGCTGTAAAACAAGAAAATCAATGAATCATAGACAAGAAATGGAGCCATTCACTGTAAGCGCAACAAAACTACTGCACTATAGCAAAGGTCCAGTGCTAATGCGAGCAACCTTTGTTTCGCAATGTACCTTTAAATGGAAGTTCGGCGCTTAAAATAGTCTAGGTTGAATATTGAAGCATGGTCAAGGAATGTTCGAAAGGCCCTATGATAGGGACTTGCAAGAGTCGTGCGTGCGTGTGGCGTCACAAATGCAATAATACGTATTCGCACTGCGCCGTATTGCATGGGGATGTCGCGAAAGCCCACTTGAGGATCCCCCAATCAACGTGACCATAGTGGACTCTAGGCCACTAGACACGTGTCGCGCAGTTATCAGTCGGGTTCAAGAAACGATTAAAGTCATAAAAATGAAGCTGACCGAGAACAAAAAGGGAGCTGCCCATGTCCGACTCGGAGGTTAAATGACTTGAATTGACTCGGAATCTTGGATCATGAGTCCTTGACCATGAAGAACGGGATCCTCGTTCTCGTATCCATCGCGAGGCAACACAGTGTTTGCTGACACTATTACGTGGCAGAATCTCAGACCAGATCTATAAAATTGACAGATTGCCGGATTAACAAGCACATAACGATCTCATAAGAATAGTATACGAGTGATACGGCCTGACCTGTACTCTTCCGTAGTCGAACCTTGATAGAAAGAAGACTGTTGTTCCTTCTACTTGGACCGCTTGTGACTCGTGGGACTCTACCTCATCCCTACATCCGTAAGTCATGACTCATTAAGGAGTCAGTTGACATATTATTCTCTGCGAGAAACCGATATCGAAACACATAAGGCTATAGAGTCATATCCGCGCCTGGTTGAACTTCCGCGAGTGATTCACATGCATGCTGCGGGATTCATCTCAGACCACTGCGGGGATTCTAAAAATGAAAACGTACTGAATCACTGATACTCGAGTCAAGCCTGAAGCCTATGCCAGGCTGTACTACTCATCCAGTAGTAAGTGCTCGTTTCCCGGAACCTACCATTGTGATGCAAAGTTAGGCAGAAAATGGAGCTTCGGTCCAATACGGTAATAACTTCCCTACAGCCACCCTACGTAAAACGGCCAACGCTTTACCATCCACCACGATGGCTAAGCGTCTTTTTACTGACAATTTTGGGACCCATTCACCTAATTTATTTCACTCCTGAAAACGTTGCTTCCACACCTTTGATCGCCATCAATAGTACTTCTGCAATGTGCATATCACTTGGCCTTGAAACTTGCCCATAAGTGGTCTCGCCAGCTTCCCTCCCGGCCGATATTTATGTATTTCGAGCATGATTTACCCTGCATCCATTGATTTACTCCGTATCAGTTGACGTCAGGGTTTGTCACTGCCTAATCCGCAAGGCCATCACGCTTCCAATCGCTGAGTTCTCTAGCGATAACATTGCCGCGTCCTAAACCCTCTGAAACCATTTCTCAGTCCATCCGGAGATAGGTTGAGTGGATAAATGATTTCATTCCGACTTCTATGAGCAATCCTTTGTCTGTAAGGCTGCTCTGCCGTGCGCAGTGTATTTTAAAGGACCTTATTTTGCTCACTTCTCCTTCCTCTCCGTGCAGGACTAAATTCCCCAATCCTTCCACCTTTGTATCCCAGGGAGGCAACGAACTCATAGTGCTGGCTCATTATGTTACATGGTATGTTTTTCCAAGGGAAGAGATCATAATTATTCTAACTCGCATTCAACGCATCGGGCAACTCTGCAGCTCGTTCTTTTCATGACATTAGTCTCCAATATTTCAGGTGTACCTAACTCCTATCCTCGAGGTGATGCCCATGGAGAATCGAGACGGAATCAGACTGTCACGAGTCTCTTGAATATTCTTGAGCGAACTTAGCAAACGAGTCTTCTCCAGACAATGGTTAGTTACCCCCGCTGGACATCAGACACTGCTAATCGTACACCTTTAGATACCAACCTTCCTCCCGCTTTTGAGGATGACGATCGTGGAGTATTGGCCAGCGAAGCACACAATCTTGGCCTTATATGCCGTTCAGCGACAATAGATGAGAAACTACAAATCGCAGGATCGGAATCATTCAACAAATTCGAGAGGTGAAAGTGCCTTCGTACTTTCGTCTTTGTACACTGAACAATTTGAACAGGCGAATAGAAAATCTCGACAAAGAGGTGGGTATATGATTAAGTGCACCTTTTTCTTTGACACTTATCTTCTATGTAGCTGCGCGACTTTGCTAATGCTGCTCGCCAGCTTGGCAGTTCCGTTGGAATCTTAATCCTCTGGTTTCCGACTACGAGAGCGCCTTGCCAATTGCTAGTTCTGTTCCCGCGATAACGCAGCTATGTTGTTTCCTAGGAAAATTTCGCGTCAATCTAGAGAAGCGCCGATTGTTCATGGGTGGAAAGAGCAACGGCGCACAGATATACAACCTTTACCTAAGGCGCACCCTGATCCTGAAAGTTTTCCAGACCAATTTGCTTGTTTCGCAGAAGACGTCGTAACGTTTCTGAACTGTCTGAACGAGTTTCCGGAGTTCACAGACGAGGCCGTCAATACGTCGATGCGTGCTTTCGAATGTGATCTGAAGTAGTTTTTTTTGGTTGGACACGCAATCGATCTATTGTTCACCGTGTTGTCTAGTATTGGGCTTCTTGTCTTCTGGAGTACAAAGTAGTGTGCCTCCGGCTGACCTACTCGAGAATCGTGCAGACTAGTTTCAGGTCAATTCGGTATCCAGCAGTGCAGCGCTATATCCATGATTTAACATCGGGGATTGGGGAGCACATTGACAATATCACAGTCAATCTGTCTATGTTTATTGAAATCGGTCTGGAACTAGTCTTTCTTTACTAAATTTATATTTACCTTCTCTTCTAGGTGTTCCGACAATTCGATTCGCTCAGCATCATGCAGCCTCAAACTTGCTAAAACTTATCGACAGTTGCGACATTCTTTTCGGTTGTGACGGCGACGACCTTGCAGTACTCATACCGGTTGACGGACGGCGTGCTGGAGACTTCTGTCAATGCGTTCTGGTTCTCTTCATTGGTTTTCAGTATTGCGGCTGCTGTAAACAGTCTCCTTGGTCTCACGTGGAAGCAAGCGATGTAGTGAGTTTACGTTTAATCCATGTGCCGCTTGTGGTCGGTCAAATGACGGTTCTCAGTCGCTCTCCAGGCCATAGGGTACCTTGGTGGGTATTGATATGGATCAAACGATCGCCTTTAGTGTTTCTCGTGATGTCTGTGGCATGCTTTTCCGTGGGCTTGATGCTATTCACATATGCTACAGAACAGGTATGGGTCTTATTCTACTGCAGAAAGGGTTTCAAAGACCACAATGTTTACACTCAGGGATTCGGTCACGTCCATAATCACCACCGTTTTCACGGCAAGTCCTTGGATAGTTCCAGTCGCTTTTAAAATGCATCCTTACCGAATTACAGGCAGTCACCTCCTTCGGCCTGGCTGTTGTTTCGGCCTGGTTTGTCTTAGAGCGTTGGGTGTTTGTTCATTATCATGGTCAGATCTGGCTGGATGATGCAATCAATGAAGCAACCCAGCGCATGCTCCGTCTTTGTCTAGTCGTGGCAATGCGGAATATCATTCGCTGGTGCTTCACCGCCATCAGCGGCCTGTTAAAACGAGTGCCTTTCAAGTTCCCCAACATGACTACCCTGCTTGGACGTAGGAACCATACACTTCCCACTATGCAGGAGGGCCCGCCAATGGATGATCTTTCTCACCGCCGCGACACCTCAGCTTTTACTGAGCATCCCACTTCGATTCAAGGGCCTGCGAATGAGGGTAGCAAGCCGTCTCGCTCAGCTATCGCCCGTCAGCGTTTCAAAGGAGCTGTGCGTTCTGTCATCGTAATACAACAGCAGCAAGCCGCGCGACCTTCGATGCCGCAACGGATCCCATCCTTCGACTGGAACTCTACCATGGGGATGTCTCCCACCCGGCCCTCATCCATGGATTTGGATGCTATTCGAGGACCGCGAGCTACTTCAATCCCAAAACTTAAAACCTTAGAACCTGTGCAGGACCTCTCCGTACACACCGCCCTTGTCCGGCATTTACAGTTCTCCCCGAATGGCAAATATCTAGCTACATCAAGGTGCGTTGTGACAAGTTCATCGAGTTTTCTCGTGCTGAGGTGAAGCATTAAGTTGGGATCGATCTTCCGTCATCTTTCGTGTTGAGGTAATTATATGAGTTTTTCATGCTTGCTGTGAACACTAATCCTTCTTAGGATGCTTTTTCAATTCATGCCATTCTGGTACACGTGCGAGGCTTCATCGGTCAGGTTGCATGGTATGTGGCACAGCGAAATGTTCCTCTGTTTCTGAACATTAAACGTGAATGGACAGGTCCGATTCTAGTTACCTTCTCTTGACAAGATTACCCGCGCAATCAAGGTTTGGACAAAAGATGGACTCTGTAAGAAAACGATTTGAACGTCCGCACTCTGTGTCATCTGTTGTATGGCTGCCTGCGAACGAGAGTGATTGATTTCATCCTTGCTGCCTGATTATATGTCGCTGATGATTTCCTTCAATAGCACAGTTCTTTTCCGTTGAAGGTAACAGAGTTTTCAAACTGGTCAGTGCAACTATTATTGTCTGTGTCTCCTGGTTACTCATAGATCCATCACCAGAACATCGAAGGAAGGGTGATCAGATCATTCTACGCCAAAGGACTTTCGACTGAGTTTTTTTTTCAAGGTCCTTGATTCTTACCACTTTGGTGGCATCCAGTTGCGCAATGTGGCTGTGACTCCAGATGGTCAGCGGTTGCTAGGTGTAGGTCCACTGCTCGCGGCACCCAACGGGATGCATCCAAGCCGCACCACTAGGGTTGAGAAGTGTATAGTAGGTAAGTGATATGCGTGTCCGCTCGTTGTCATTCTGACTCCGCCTACTACAGTTTTCAATATAGAGACCAGAAGATTTGAAAAGTCAGTTACCTTCAATATCTCTAAACCTTTTCACTCATAGAGTTCAAAAGTCAGACACCCGTCTTTAACGACGCGCGTGATATTACACTGTGCAAAAAAGGCGGAAATGTGTTGATTTCATTCGGGTACAAGGTATATTGACAGCTATATGCGTCAGATTCTCTATCACGCCGTTTCATATTTGCAGACACCTCCGCAGCTATGGAAGATGGAGCTAGTTCGGGATACTAAACATCGCAAACACCCTTATGCCCAAACCGCCAGGCTTATTCTCCGTCACACGTATGTGCCTACAGCTCGTGTGGATTTCATGGGCCCAGGCCACTTTGGCGGTATGGATGATCAGCTAGTGTTGTGTGCAGGCAAAGGTGTGTTTCGGCCGAGATCTTGTTCAAAGATCTAAATTCTGAATCCTCTGTCTCAGAGGGCGATATTCATATCTGGGAGCGCGATACTGCAAATTTGCTCCACTACATTAAACCTCAGATGTTCGGCGGGGATTTGACATGCGTCGCATGTAATCATTACACTGACGACCCCTTCACGTTAGCGACAGGCAGTCACGACGGTACAGTGCACATATGGAAGACACCAATGTGGGACGGCTCATCTGATGACGGTTCATATGATTATGCTGGCATGTCAGTCGCGGACCAGTATACATCTTCTCCCATCCTTGACTCATCATCTGCGCCTGGATCCAGCCAAGGGCACCGAGAATCACTGACCATACATACCAAAATCTCCGGTTAGTACATGTGCAGCCAAAATATGTATTGTGGATATTCACCATAGGTATATCATGTTGTCTTCATCGGTATTTACATGTACTTACGACTTTGTTTCAAAATATTTCCTGGAAATGAACTGGATTCGTTGACCTGTTGACCTACGCGTACTGCGCTCATCTTCACTGGCAACTCAACTAAGTAAACTGAATAACGAAACAGACTCAGGGTGATATGATGTGGCATTCGCTCGCTTGTTAGACGTACGATCTGGTAAGATTCGTCCGTGATGATGTGTTCAAGTCATGATTGCATGGGAGCATGACAGTAGTATACGATGCATAGTGGAAATCTCATATGAGTAGCACAAACACAATTCCGATTAGATGGTAGTCTCGTAAGGAACGGGCGTCATCGTTTGCGGCGTGTTTTGGGCGATCGAGACGGTGCGTGCCTCCCGAGGGAGAACGTGAACACGCTTCAGCGATACACGCTCTGAACAGCAGGTTATAAGGTGCATCAGACACAGAGAATTCACGATCACTTACCACCCTTCTCTTTTGCAGCAGCATGTGCATCGTGGTTGCGCTTCACCCTGTCCAAAAACTCCTGCCGACATTTTGAGTGTTTCACGTGTTCGACACGGAGGTTCACCCGCTTCTCGATGTAGCGGTTGCCTACAACCTTGTAGACAATAACACCGACGGCGTGGGGGGTGACGTTGTAGACAATGCCAGTCCGTCTGGAAGATGTTTAGATGATCAAGGATAGTTATGATTCTGAAGGAGCGCACCCGTGATAGTATTTGTGAGGCATACCCTTTTGTTGAGCAGCGTTGGCCTTGATATCTACGATGTCACCAATGCGGTAGTTAATGAGGTACGTAGACATTTTAACGGGGCCATGGTCTGCACGCAATGTCAGTCGTCGAGTCTTTCAAGGACTTGATTAAAGGACCGACCCTTGAAGCCCCGCTTGAACATGTCGCGCGTGCGCGCGCGGTAACCGAATGAGTGAGGCATCTTGAGGGCTTGACTAGAGCTTTAGCAGCGAGCTAGGATGAAATTTGGAGACGTACAATATCGTCGGCGGCGGTGTCGATATTGAATACGTGAAAGCCTGTTGCGCCGGAAATCTCCGGGTGGCTTGCTTGGTACTTTACAGTTGTGGCACAGGCGAGGCTTACATCCTAATTAGGCCACCAACATTTGGTGTACACCGTCAAGGCCATTCCTCAAGAAAAATGCCCAGGTATGAATGTCGTTAGATGCGATGAATAGACTTTTGAGCAGCTTTTCAGGGCCCCGCGGAATCACAGCAAGACGTGAGCGTCTCATTCTTCAAGATCCACTTGCGTGGAAGGCTTTCAGCTTGCTGATTTATAGCCTTGTTTGAATCGCATTAATCCTACAGATACAAAGTCCCTCGTCGTCCATTTGGTTCAGCTCGTCTCGATGCTGAGTTGAAGGTATAATTAATCCGGACTCTTAGTTGCAAAATTTTATGTTTTGCGCTCCACAGCTTGCTGGCGAGTACGGACTACGAAACAAGCGTGAGATCTGGCGTATCGGTCTCATCCTTTCCAAAATCCGTCGTGCAGCCCGTGAGCTGCTCAAACTTGATGACAAAGATCCCAAGCGTCTCTTCGAGGGTAACGCCCTCATTCGTCGGCTGGTTCGGATCGGTGTGTTGGACGAGACTCGCATGCGTCTGGATTACGTGTTGGCGTTGAAGGTGGAGACTTCTTGGAACGTCGTCTCCAAACTCAGGTCTTCAAGACCAACCTCGCAAAGAGCATTCACCACGCCCGTGTATTGATCAGACAACGTCACATTCGGTATGTGCATCCTATTTTCCACTACTGTGATTCTGAACATGGTACAGCGTCGGCAAGCAAATTGTCAACATCCCATCGTTCGTCGTCCGTCTTGACTCCCAGAAGCACATCGACTTCGCACTCACATCGCCATACGGAGGCGGACGCCCCGGGCGTGTCAAGCGCAAGCGCGCTGCCGCTGCTGCCAAGCGGGAAGAGGGTGGCGAGGAGGAGGAGGAAGAGTAAATTTTCTGCGCATTTATCTCGGTTTCTATGTCATTTTCACATTTATGTCGTCCCCATGCTATGGACACATGCAAAAACAACCTTTTGATGCGCTCGATGTGACATCGCGTACTTGCAGCTTACCGCCACAGAACTGAGATAGGCGCGGTGGCTTATACCATTCGGACTTGTACGAGTATCTTGGCTGAACGACTTATTATTGGCCAAAAGCTAGAATCTTGCCCTATATATTCATTGATCGAGTACACTGCGCAGTGTCCGCAAAGGGCTATAGTATTGTTTGAGGTCACCGTCGGATCTTGACTGGGTCTGACTAGATATACTACGGCAAGCTCCACACATTCAATTGACCATCATCATCCCTCAAAATATTTCATCATGTCCGACGCAACAGTCGCTCAACATGCCCCTGCAAGTACGTTCAAGAGTGATAGCAGTCATGCAACCCAAATGTTACTGACGAGTCCCTTGCAGTCAGAGTAGGCGGTCGTCGTCTCTCGGTTACCTCGCGCCCGAGGCCTCGTGCCAACTCGTGAGTGCTAGTAGACGTTAAACGATCAATGATCGACCCTTGAAACCGATGCAATATGCAGGGAAGCTGTGGCAAACGTTGACACAAATCAAACAGAAGACACTGACTATCCACGGCCAGCAGGCCATAGTGAGGAGGAGGCACACGCTCCTCCGCACAATGAAGAAGAGATTCCAAAGAAGAGGAAACATCATGGACAGGGCAGCCACGACGACAACAGGCTTCAAGAGAGTGCCTATCGCAAGGCAGAAGCTAGCAGGCCCACCAAAGACCATGTCGGTGGTAAAAGCGGTTATGGTGGTGGAGGAAGGATTGCTCAGCCTGCAGGAAAGAACTTCGGAGTTTAGGAAAAGTTCATGCTTTGTTTGAGAATGCTGGATTCAAAGGGAGAAAGATCACATCGTGTATCACCCGTGTATGTGTACAGGCGTCATTCTCGTTGAAATGTACCACCGTTTTTGCAGCCAACTAGGAATGTGCGGCATGGGGTGCTTATTCGACATGGACGAACATAGCAATAGAGGCACTAGAGATACAAAGAAATCAATCATCCAAAAAATGCTGCTGCCTTCTTCCCCCGGACTTTCTTCGGTAGTGAAGCTTTCTTCTCTTTTTGTGCAGCGAGCAGTGCAGAGGAACGACCAAGAGCAGCCTAGAAAATAAAGAAACAAGTGTCAGCACAAGTTCTTCGACGGATCATACAACAAAAACGTTGTGACGACTGTACTCGTCAATATTGGCACACTGTAATGGAAAAATCGCAGTGATAATTATAAATTATGACGAATAGCCCAAGGAGGGCTGAGTTGATATTGCAAACATGTCCACGCCCAACTTTCATACACCTTACGGTGGTTTCCAGCGGGTTCTAACGAGAGTGCTTGTGTATTGTGGGGAGGAATCTTGTTCTATGGCCAGAGATAAACAATCAATACTCACAGCCCTCAGATCGGGACGGTACCCCCTCTTCGCGATGGAAGCAACGACTCCCAATGCACGACGACCTCCTGAGCGGTTGCGAACGCTTGCAGTTGTACGTGCGGAACGAACAGCGTGTGGTGATGTCTTCGATTTCCGGGTGGTGATCTGCAATCCAGATTCAGAGCTCTGAATGTCGATGGTCTATTGATACAACGTTGAATGCAAGTCATTTGATCACAGTAGAACTACGCACCTTGGAGTTAGCAAGACCAGAGTATTTGTGTGAATGCAGGTTTACGAGGTTACCCTAATACAAGGTAAGCTTAGCACTCGCGTGCAAGTTTTGACACACGACATACGGGCTCCTTGGAGAAGATGGGACCTTCAGGAACCTTCTTCACAAGGAAGGAGTTGTATTTCTGTAAATATTATGAGGCAATTTTTTCAGTACTCAAATTATGAAACGCCAGGACGATGCAACTGACGCGGATAAGGAGCCACTGGAGATCGGTTGACATTTTGAGGATGCTGCTAAGCCTTACAGGTTGTTCTGAACAGCGACCAAGTGTGGCTGAGGTAACTGTACAGTTGAACCAAACAAATGCAAATAAAGTGTCGGGGATAGCCGATACTCGCTAATTTCGAGCTGAAAGTCCTGCATGGTTTCAGTGAATAAATAGTACCAGAGCCTGAATCCACTCATTTGAAAAATATCAACATAGGATCAGTCGATAACCGGTCGACCTTCGATGACTTGCGTAGATTTGAAGTAATATGGACTCAAGGATTGGATTGTCCGCGTTGTCATACAAGGCCCTGCGGCTTGCACAACTATTCCGTTCAGCCTCTGGACCGCATGGCTACAAGTCACTGATCGTACGTAGACACATTGTAATAGGTAGTTTAGATTGCTTGTAGACTTACATTTTACTTCGGAGCTTTCCGGATCATCGCTAACGATGTTGAAACCAATTTACGTTTATTTCCGCTTTTCGCTACTCGTTTATCGTGCTCCTTCTTTACCGTCACACCATGAGCCAGCGTATGCTTTCCTCCGTTCTCCGCGCACGGCCTAATACCATCCTTCGTCGCGCTGCGACCTCTGCCCTCACAATACCACAGCGCTTTTCATCGTCAGATTCGCACAGTCAAGAAACGTTTGAGCAGTTCTCTGAGCGCTACGTCGCTTTCTTCCAAGGCGCACAGGACCTCTTTGAGGTACAACGTGGCCTCAATAACTGCTTTGCACATGACCTTGTTCCTTCACCTGGTGTTGTTGAAGCCGCCCTCCGTGCAGCGCGTCGCGTAAATGACTATGCAACTGCTGTCCGTGTCTTCGAGGGTATTAAGGAAAAGGTTGAGAACAAGCAACAGTACCAGGCCTATTTGGAGGAGTTGAAACCGGTTAGAGAGGAACTCGGTGAGTGCTTATGTTATTCGGGTACATATGGCTTGTCTACTGACCATTCCTTTTCTGTGGCTTATAGGAATAGACACAAAAGAGGACCTTTATATTTCATAAGTTCTGCCTGAGCAGCAGATTCTGTGTGAGCCAGCTTTATTCACGTATTTCTGCTGGACCTAACGAGCCATGCGTACACAGTAGATGCAGTGCCTCACATATTACCGTCACTTATAGTTTTCTCTAATCCACAACGCGCGGATTTGCACCTTGTGGCCTATATTGAGCGCTGTTCTACTCACTGTGATATTGACCTTTTAATGCCAATATGAAGGAACATTGTTTGCGCGCATTCTATTTTTCGTCACTTTGCATGTAAGAATTTATTATAGGCGAACGACGCGGAAACGTGCAGGCATGTGATCGCTGAAGCTGTTGAATCTGAGTGGTTCTGTTGGTCGCGGGTATGGGTTAGTTGTATTAACTTGCCCTTGGACCCTTGAGCTAAACCAGTGGCTGGACCGGGGTATGCTTGTAATTTGATGAGATTGTTCTCTGAATTCTCTAACGTATTATGTATGATCATGGAACGTTTTGATATCAGAGGTGAAACACGACTATTAGTGAGTAAAAGCTGCCACCATGATGCACCATATTAATGGCCCCTCGTCTTGTCCAGGGTGAGTCACCTCATGCTTCCCGGTGAGCACTACTTTGCGTGACCAAATTGTATCAACCGTATGATCGTCTCATACTGAAGCGCAGTTCCCTTCAAAAGAACAAATCACTTGCGGCAAACCATCACCTAGCGTTTGCATGCCAGTAGTGCACGTTGTATGGTGTTTCAGTATATTACATGTGTCTTAGGGCGGTCGATCTAGGTTTGTGACCAGCCTGGTATACGGATCTACGGACAACCCGAGTGGCGTTAGTATGTGTGATCATGGAACGTTTTGATATCAGGCGACTAGTGAGTTAAAGCTGCCACTATGATACATCATATTAATTACCCTCGTCTTGTGCAGGTGCCTCATGTCTCCCCCGCCCAGTGAGCACTGCTATGCATTACCGAAGCTACTGTATCAACAGCATGGACTTCTCATATTGAAGCATAACTCCCTTCAAAAGACTGCGGCAAAACACCATCTAGCGTTGACATGTGTCTGATCTAGGTCCGTAAACAGCCTGGTATACGGACAACCCGAGTGGCGTATTAATAGTCCAGGCTGCTCTGTCGCCTAGGCCTCGCAACATTCCAGTGACGTACTCCTCCACCTCCCATCCGTGACAGCTGTCTTGATAGGATGGATTCATCGTGGTACTCCGGTGAGATGGATGGTCAACAAATATCATTGCCCCAACTAAAATCTCAAAATCCGGAATACTTGAACCAATCAATGACCAATCGCCGTCGCCATGCACTGTACAATTCGTGATCGATTCCTTTTTCAACAAAAATAATCTCAACTTCCCTTTGACTCGAAGTGCTTACTTTCGCACGTTCTCGAAGGCCCCCATTACCATTCTGGGACTCGTAAACATCTCGGCAGCCCTTACGACAGTGCGTGGTCGATTCCTTCTTCAAAAAAGAAATTTCAACCTGCCTTCGACTTCCTGTGATACAAGTGCAACATCCCGACATGACTATTTTCCAGCTTGATCGCGCTACTTTCCGTTAACACGATTGACAAATTGTTCCCTCTGGGAATTTTTTTTTCTAAAACAATTTTTTGCCCTTTGTTATTATGGATCTATGGCGGACATACCAAGGATGGTGAGCCCTGACCTCGGTATCTATCGTGTGTGTATAAGCGCTCTATCGTCGATGTGATGCAGGTACTCCACCCGCAGCGGGTCGATTTATTTTAATATCAGTGCGCATGTCTTTACAATTGAAACTTACGCTCACATCTTCAAGGTGGCCATTGAAAGACCTGCTGGTTGCGAAACGTTCTGACATGAGTACGTGACGGAATCCCCATTCCCCACAACAATAAAAGCTCACGCTTATCGGTTGGCTATGAAAACTGGCGGAGATTGACGAAGGAACGAAGTATTTGACTGATTTATCTTGGCTCACCCTCATTATTGCAATCATATCATCACTCCACTGTGACATGTATTCCATTTTACCACATCCCGCTTGCGAACCCACACCGCGGCTCGTATTTATACTCAAGATTGAGTGGCCGCTGTCAACAAACTTCAACCAGACGACCGCAAGTGGAATTATCACGGTGAATCCCGATGACAAGGCGCATCACCCGCACGTCGAAGGATACTACTTGCCATAATTGTCCTCGAAGAATCGAATGCAAATCGAATGCTAAAAATGTTCAGCCTTCTTCAAATATATCTTTACCGTGGTGCGTGTCGGATACACTTCGCTTCCAATGTGGTGATTGAGGGCCCACTGAACTGGGCCAGGCTCAAAATAGTTTTTCATGACCAGCTGAGCGCGACCGAAGCGTGAAGCCTATCATCATGATGCCCCGTATCATGATTGTCGATCAGGTGTTCTTGAGGGAAAGAATGAGTATATACTTAGATATCGCATGTGAGTCGCCCATCAAGGCTGCATTCACTGGTCAGCAAGGTGAAACTGGACGAAGTTTACCCCAGATCTGCGCCGTGAATGTGAATTCAATGATTGTCGAGGTCGTCTGTTATTTCTCCAGATCCCAGCGGCATCTTAGGCGTAATCGACAATGGGCCAAGCTGGGAATTAGCCGGGATACCCCATAGAAAGTACGAAATCCATTTTCACCTCCTTGATCTGTCATCGCAAATAGCTGGAATTGTTTGATTAAGATCATAACTAATGCCAGGAGTTGGAAAGCGGACGAAGTAGGCGGCTTTTAAGAGAAGAGTTGAGGGATTTCGCAAGAGATGATTTGAGAACGACGCCAAAGAGATAAGCCTAAATCAGAATGTGGGTTACTCGAAGACAAATACATTGTCAGGCTTCCTCCGACGTATGGGGATACAGCGGCATTGATCTCGACAGGAAAGCCTTGTTTGCAAAATCGCGTAGTCATTTGAGCTTCGGTCATCGTGTCCGAGCCTTCGCGCGAC
>JABCPU010000486.1:0-47867 GCA_016800925.1 Suillus spraguei | reverse complement strand
TCTGGAAGCTTTGACGAGAAGACTGGGACGCATGTATGCATTGCAGAGGTGCTGTAGGGCTACAGTGTCTAGGACGGCAGGTATGACATTGATAGGGTACATTCTTGCCATAAGAGTGATCGAGGTAGAGGGTTCGTGCCTGGGCGCCTAAGGAAACGAGGCAGGTAGGTGCAATGAAGCATAAAACGCACCATACACGCACCTTTACAGCTTAGAGCGAGACACTCACAATACCTCCAAAGTCCACCTCACCCAGCCCAATGCCGTCAACCTCTAGTAAAAAGCCAGAGCTCATCCCTATGCCTATCCCCCTGCGGACCTTCAAAGGTCATGAAGACGGTAAGGGCAGTCGCAGTTGTCCCCGATAAACGGCGGATGGTTACAGCCTCGGACGACAAGACGCTTCGTCTGTGGGACTTGAAAACAGGTGATGTGTTGAAGAAGATGGAGGGGCATCGCAATTGGTGTGGAGTTTGGCAGTATCACGAGATGGGCAATTGATAGCAAGCGGTGATGATGACGGAGGTCATCATCTGGCACGGAGAAACGGGAATCACTAAACAAACCATCAAGCCCACTCCAATTATCTATCGCTAACTTTTCTCCCGATGGAAAAGTACTGGCCAGTGGTTCATGGGACAAACGACGAAACTGTGGAACACCAAAACCTGGCAGCAACAAGCAGATCCGATCGGGTGTGGTGATTCGGTCAACTGCGTTCAATATTCGCCGTCTGGAGAACTTCTTGCCATCGCAACAGACGGCAATATTCAAATTTATAATTCAGGCACAAGAAAACGCGTCGCATCCTTCAAGGCTCACACATCATACAATTGGTCACTCGCGTGGACGCCCGATGGCACACGCCTTCTCACAGGCGGCTATTTCGATCCTACCATACGCGAATGGGATACATCACTGGCAGCAGGTTGGTAATCCTTGGCAGGGCCACTCTTTAGCTATCTATGCCATCGCCGTTAATCCTGCTGGCACCCTGGTTGCCTCGGCATCTGGGGATAACGATGTCCGTATCTGGCAGCTCTTCGATCAACGAACCGTCGCCACCTTCAGGCACTCATCCTGCCTGACATGCGTCACTTTCTCCGTGGATGGAAAACACATCCTCAGTGGAGGTGGCGATAAGATGATCACAGAGTGGGCAGTACCCGATGACATCATTTCAAAGGCATGTTTTCGTCCTTGATTCATATACCACATATTGAACATGTGTCGTATAGATTGCCATCACGCCCTTTGCAAAGTCTAGCCAGGCAAAGTTAGATAAAATGATGTGGGAGGATGCGCTCCTGGACGCGCAAAAGGTGTGATGACTTCCACGTTTTTGCAGTCCTTGTTGATTTCCGCGATGCATAGGTCATCGAACTCGATCCTTCGTCTCATATTGGATACCAGTTGACACATGCAGCACTGCATGGCTTGCAACGTTACGACGAAGCTATCGACGCCTTCACAATCATGTTGTCCAAGTTGGACCATGCTCCCGAAGCGAAAGTACGAGGTAAGCCCTAGACCACTCCTCCATCGTCTCGAAATGCTCATCTCGTTCTGCAGATCTGCGTCAGCTGTATATCCATCCATCCCGAGTAGAAGACGCTATCCAAAGAGCCGTTTGGAAGGAACTCGAATATGCCCCTACGTCTTCTTAATACCTCCACGGGTCCTTTTGCGACGAGCAGCACAAATAATGCCTTTAAAGCGAGTGCGGAGTACAAGGAGCTTTTGTCATCCACAACAAAGCATTCAGACCTCAAAACGGCGCATCAGACGTGTGGCGACGTACTTCCGCTGCGTCCTGCTATCCACAGGTGGGAAGAAACGGAGGCGGTGCTGCCCGACATTCAAGACAAAGTCGTGTACGAGTTGAACGGACTCGGTGGCATCGCGAAACTGCAGTCTTTCTGCAAAGTCGCTCGTGATGCTGGGTATCGATGGGCATGGATGGACACATGCTGCATCGACAAGAGGAGCAACACCGAGGTTCAGGAATCGGTCAACTCCATGTTCGTCTGGTACCGCCACTCAGCACTTACCATCGTCTACCTATCCGATGTCCCTCCGTCATCCAAGCCCGGTGCACTGGCGAGGAGTATTTGGAATGAGCGAGGATGGACATTTCAAGAATTCGTCGCTCCTAAAGTTGTTATCTTTTATCAAAATGATTGGTCTTTATATCTCGGCGATCGCTCTCCCAACCACAAGGAGTCCTCTGCAATTATGAAGGAGTTGGAGAATGCCACGGGGATAGATGCGCATGCCCTGGTGACCTTCCGTCCGGGTATGAGCGCCGCGCGTGAGAAATTGCAGTGGGCATCGAAGCGTGTCACCACTTTACAAGAAGATGTCGCGTACTCGTTATTTGGCATTTTTGGCATCACCCTACCTGTCATTTATGGCGAGAGGAGGCAGAGTGCGCTTGGGCGGCTCCTGCAGGAGATCGTGGCTCGGTCGGGTGATATCAGTGTTCTGGACTGGATCGGACAACCTTCCGAGTTCAACAGCTGTCTTCCAGCTGATATCACCTCTTACACCACCCCTCCACGCACCCTGCCACCTTTGTCTGACTATGATATTCGCACACAAGTCTCTTCGTTGCGACAAACCATGGATACAGATCTGGCATTAGAACTTTATGACCAGCTTGAACAGCTGAGCGCTCCTCGGTTCGCAAACTGCAGACTTCATCTGCCTTGCATTTCATTCCGTATCACGGAAGTTGGCCCAAGCCGCGGTCTAGCCCGGGACACGTATCACATCAAGGCAGAGGGACTTAATGATCTGCTGATCACCACCAAAGAACCCCTACTTCACTTCTCGCGTTCAAGGCTCAATCGGCGGACGTTGTTACTTGTCCGTCCATGGGATCGGTATCTCCTCGAGGTATCTGACTTTGCAGAGCAGCCTGACTCCACGGATGATTGGGAGAGCACAGAAGCATTACGGTTGATGGTTCATCTCCGACAGCCTTTCAACGCATTTTACTAGCGCGGCAGCGTGCCGGAGAATACAAGAGAATCGTGTCGCACCATAACATTGTTGCACAAGTCAAAGACATTTCTTCCGTTGATAGTATGCACATAGGTACCGTAGAAATACTGTAGATGTATTTAGAAGGCCGGGTATCTCTAACCTAATTAATTTGTGCTTGATGATCACACCTGCGTTATATACATGCATAAATACATCCTATGTTTCAAAGTAGACATTGAAGACCTATCCATTACCTTCTCCGTCAGCACTGTCATCTCGCGCCAAATCATTGTACAGATTCATTCATGACAGCCCCCTTCATTCAAAGACCCATATTGAATTTGCTTTTGTACTTGGCTTCGCATGACAATAAGTACACACCGCAATCAATCAAGCAAGAGCGAATATCTTACTGGATTTTTCCTAAATGACAATTTACTGACCAATGGTTCTGATGGTGATGCAACTAAGCTGCGGAGTAAGAAATGGGTACTCTCCAGAGCGGGAGTTTTTGTTTATTGTGGTAAAAGTATTGCATGGTGCTCATCGGACTCGTCTTCCCGTTCTATCCGTTCCTATCAGACAGGCATCACTCTCCTCGGCACAGCCGATAACGAAGTTTCCTGTTGCAAGCTGCAGAGAAAGATGAGTGATGAAAAGGTGACGAGAAACAAAAATGGGCTACGGAGATACGATTTAAGTCAATGCTAACGGAGTTGCTTGTAAAGATGAGATAGTAGACTTGGAGTGTAGGGCTGGAAAAGGTGGACGTGGAACATGTAGGATAGAAGATATCGAGGGGTCGTTAGTACTGACTCTGCTACGAGCGGCAACAGGGCTCGATAACAGGTAACAGAGACCGCGAGCAAGAGTATAACCTGCAAGAGACATACAAATGAACAACTCTAAGGAACCATGAGAGCACACCTTTTGAACGACAGATTTCAAGGAGCGTCACCATCGCCGCAAAAGAGATCCTTGCTGGACGGGCTGATGCATTTGAAACTGATTGCTGGCAAATAAATACGATGAATAAAAGTTAGACGCTATAGCGAGAGACACGAACCTAAGTACCACTCCATAATGAACCATCCTGGATGCGTCGCGCCTTCAAGAGAGTCAATCAAGTCACAGAACCGTAATCAACTTCCACAAAGACAGGACGGGGACCAGTTGTCCAATCTCCCTCATATTAAGTCATCTAGACACCTTGCCGTATTTATGAAGACTCAGGATGCAATGTACATACCCACAACTTGAAGCTTGAAGGCGTACACAAGACCAAATAACCCCAAACCCTTGCGCTCGTTCGCTGGACCATTGGCGGTTACTAAATTAAACAACATAACAGGCTTGTCATGATATATGATAAATACAGAGTAGAATGTCTTTCCCAGAAAGACCCAGACTACATTTCCTCCTCATCCTCCTCATCATCTTCGAGGGCCAACCTCCCAGTAAGATCAGCAGCATCAATCGCATTCTGCCTGTCCCCTAGGTACCAGTTCGGCATTGCGAGAGCAAGTAAAATAGGTACAACGCTCAGTACAGTGGCCACGATAACCATGATCTTCATCGTGTCGTCGTACGCTAAAACATAATCGATGAGTACATCCATTGATATATATACACATGATGACACAGCTATTTCGAACGCACCGTTGATGACGCCCTCGCGCACGGGATCGCCAGGCGGATACGACGCTGCTAATGTTATGCTTCCGTATAGCTCTGCACGCTGCTCGTCACTTAACCACGGCAGGTACTTCTCTAGGTTGACTGGCATCGTGTTAGACCAAATCGCACCGGCTGTAGTCCTATTTGATCAACGTCCCTAGATATCCATGAGACTGAACATACCCCATGCGTTCCCGACTGCGCCCCCGATTTCAGTTAATAGGAGCACGACCGCTGTGATGATCGCTACGTCTGCGTGAGGCACGGATGCTTGTGCCCCTACTTGTGAAGAAACCGCAGCGAAACCTCCACCGAAACCTTGGAGGATCTGGGTCCATACGAGCTCAGCATCCGAGGTGTTGGCACCGCGCGAATGGATCATCAATGAGACACCTCTGACAAGAATACATAGGTCGGCAATTTTAGTTTGAATGATCGGGAGACTTACGCTAGTCGAATTACGAGTCCGATGACGAGTACATACTACCGCGCAAGGTTAAGCCAGACTATGGTGCTAAATAGGTGAGTGACGTACCTTGTAACGATGGAGGAAGCGCATGCTGAGACCCGCAAGCATACCAAAGAATGTCAGTGCTACGGATTGCACCTGAACGAAGTACATCGCATTCACGAGTGACCTACAGAGCCTAGGTTAACACGTACTCTCGCAAGCAGAAGATGCAAAGGTACCATGGTTTCACCACTAAAACAAACGAATACAGATACGTAAATGTGAGGAAAAACGACATCTATAACATCGAACGATCAGTCATCAATAAATGTCGACGCCACATGACACTTACGAAGTCGAAGAAGCCGATCAACGCTGCGCAGACGACGCTTCTGTTTCTGACAAATCGCGCGGCGATCACAGGCTCACTGGCATAACGTAGATCCCAGACAGCGAACACGGCAAGGAGCACAACTCCCACGACGAGCATTGCAATGATCGAGCCTGCATTTCATGCACACTAGTCAATCTTACCGAAAAAAAAAGTTGATCACGAACCATTCTTCCAGTGTCCTTGCGCAGTCTGACTAATTGTCAACGGAAGTAAAGTAAGTGAAATTGCGAACCCGAGAAGGACAAGTCCAACTAGGTCGAGCTGCTCTGCAAATCGAAGGAAACGAGCCAGCAAGGATTCATCTTGAAGATTTGGGTGACTCGAGCTGCTGCGACTGCGTGGTTCGGGGGAGTCGAGAGGAACAAGCTGTTTGGCCTTTCGTTCCGCCCACAGAAGAGTAAAAATAAGGGGGGCAAGGGAAACAGGGACAAGAACGGCAAACATGACATCTGTACATGACATCATGCAAATAAGAAGAGGTGAAATAATAATGCCCAAGACTTACACCCCCATCGCCAACCGAGTTGCTCCACGACTGCAGCAGATATGTTTGGACCAATAAATGCATTGACAAGGAATGGTGCATTGACAAGGGATACGACAAGCCCACGCCATGCGAGCGTGGTGATATCGGCGATGATAATTTGTGTGAGTAGTTGCAATCCGCTGGGTCAAGTAGATTAGTCCCTGAATAGCGGTGTTATCGGCCTATCATATCTCACGTGTATCCACTACGAAGATAAGTAAAAATAGAACAAGAACATAGGAATTGACACTTACACAGCGTACAGTACAATGCCCCCAGCTATCGTACTGACATTGGGGGCAGAAGCTATTACGGTATAGCCTAGTAGCAGGAGACCATGATATCAATTTACATGAGTTGCATATAAACAACATACCAAGAACATAAAAAATCACTGGAAGCCCGACGTCAGATAAGCATTGGAAGACACAATGCGCACTCACAAACACTGACATAGGCGGTGCCTCGCGAAGAGACATCCGCGACTTTAGCGATCACGGGTTTACCAACAGCAACTGCGAATGTTCAGTAAATAATCAGGGTTGAGGCGACGATAAGGGATTCACCGATGAGCGACTGTGCAACAGTAATCGAACTGATAAAACTGTGCTCGCCGAAATATGAAGTAGCGAATGTAAGGTATACAGAAGTTGTTGATGCGTCAAGAGAGTATATATATGACGCAAGTCCAATACTATTATTTTTTTTAGCATTAGCCGATGATATTTGTGTGCCACAACTCGAAAGTCGTTTCTACGGCAGCGATAACACGCACCCGATGAAGAGACACCAACGAGAGTAACGCCCATATACATGCTGGGCAGCCTCTACTTTCCTGACGCCAGCATGTGCGTCCTGTTCCGCAGTAAGGACAGAAAGACGTTCGTTATCCTCGTTGCAGACTAAGGCGTCGTCATCGTGGGACGAAGGATCATTATCATCTATTTTTTGAGGCACTGTGAGTGGGAACACATCTTTTTGGATGATAGACCAGATTTATACCTTGGGGGCTCGTCTGAGGAAGGGGTACGTAGCCTGCAGACATGTTGTTCGAAATTGGAAATTAGATTTCGCAAAGGGCCAACTTGTACGGTGGCTTATCTGATTTCTCACACCAGGGGTGCGATAACATGCTGATATTCAAAACAACCTCGCGGACCATGCATGGATGTTCAATATAATGAACGGAAGAACGTTGACGCGTTGAGGATTACCGAAGCGAAGATCTAATAGAATCCAGTTGTATGAAATAATTACGTAGTAGACTCGTGCGCCATATGACATGATTACACAAAGGTAGTACCAGCGGGATCCTGGAAGAATAATTATCACATACCATGAAGATCAGATATATAGTGATGTCCAGTTGGGAAGAACAGACTGTGTATATGAACAATTTTACGTCGGTCACTTAAGTTGACGGTCTTACTATGCACCCAATATCGATACCAGGGAATCGGTCCACCAAAACTGGGAGACACAAAGACAATTTTGACGTTTTGGAGGGCAGGGAACTTGAACAGTAAGAACCCCGATCCGATTCGCAGGTCATCGTTCTTTATCGTCTTCGTCGCTCCATATCAGATCATCACCGTCATCTTCGGGCAAGCCACAATTGCCAGTGGACCCGAATGAGGAGGAGATAACGTTTCGTCTGCAAACATTATGATACGTGAGGCTCTGAAAATGAGAATCGAGGTGCAGAAATAAGATCAGTTACCTTGCGAGTAAATCCTCAACGCCCGCCTGTCCTGCTTCCCAGTCTACACGTACCCAATTATGCACGAGCTCCCCGTCGCGATAAACCAACAGTGTTGGTAGCATGTCAGTGTCGACGTCCTCTTCCTGTTCCCCCTCATCCTCATCCTCATCTTCGTCGTAATAAAGCTTCTCACCAGTCTCATCAGCATACGGATCCTCTTCATCATCATCATCATCAACAAACCGCCCAGGCATCCCATCCGACTTGGACCGCACCCTCGACGACGACGACAACGAAGTCGACGCAAACCCAAGCGCAGCAGCCCGCGCACGAACAAACTTCGTCTCAGGATACATCCTCGCAAGCCGCGCCAGCACCTCATCAAGAGCATAACACCGATCCAACGACTACCAAAACATCAGAAACCGACCACCAAGCCCACACCAAACCCAACGCTCACCGACTCATACAGATGAACGACCACCCAAACACCTCTGTCCTCCATCTCCACAGCGCTCACAAACCCCCCGCGACCGACCTCCCTCAGATGTCCAAACCGCCCCGCCCGGGGAAGACCCAGGACGTCCGTCCGCCTCTCAGGATCAGCAGCTTCTTTCTCCGCCTCCTCCTCCAAAAACGTTTTGCCCCCTAGATTAGCCCTCTCCATCCGCCGGCGCACTTCTTCCATCTCTCGTGCGCGCCGCTCGGCTTGGAGCGTGGCTGCCTCGTGTTGATCGCGGATGACGCCTTTTACGCCTGTACGCCCAGGACCCATCCCGATGGATTCTTGGTGTGCTACATCGGGCTGGCGGTGGTGGGAGGAGGATTCTGAGGATGCGGATGCGAAGGAGAGGGTTGGGGAGGGGCTGCGTGCGGGAGAGGAGGAACGGGAATTTGTGCCGAAGAGTTTGCCTGACAGGACCAAGTGCTCGATGTCAGCGTCCTGGAAGGCGATGAGCGAATGAGTGACATGAGTAAAATGCGCTTACCATCGTTTAGTGAGGTTGCTAGTGCTGTAATTACGATGATATGCCCCAAAGGAAACAAGCTGTGCGGTGGGGAGTAATCTCAGATCTGGGTGGTTCGATTTGAAATTTATCTTCGAGCGCTAGCTAGCCTCCAAAAAGTTGACATTTTCCATCCTGCTAGGTATGATATCGTACCAGTATGCCACAAAGACGCCTCCAAAACCGATGAGTAAAAGGGGTAAAGAACGAGCGAACGACGAGGAAATGAGCGTATGATAATATGATGCGATGTGATGTGGTGATATGCTACAGTGATCAAAGACCCTCGACCAAGAAGATATGGAAATGAGAAATCGTCCAATGGAAAGGTGTCCAACTCCACGAACTAGAAAGTAAAGATAGTCATGCGCGCAGGGATGCTGGGAGGGTGAAAACACAGTAAAGATACGCGGAGACAAGAGAGACGAGGAGTGAATAATAAAGAATGGAGAATCAAGAAACAAGTGCTATGGTATTTGTAGTATGTGTGGTTGTGGGGTAAATGAAGAATGCATGTACGAGCGCTTGATACAGTAATGGACGGACGGTGACTCAGATATACAATGACAGAGCGGAAAAGAAAGGGAGGGTATGCATGTAGAGAGTATAGAACCAAATGAGATAAAAGACTAGACAAGGTTGCCAGCACCTCCACTACGGTCAAGCCCTGCCCGTTTCAGATCCCGCAATGTAATATTGACGCCTCGGAAATCTTCAAGCCAAACTTGCTGCTCACCACAACGGGCAAGAATCTTGGCCCAAAACTTCAAGATTCGCGTCTCGGGACGCTGTCCGCCACGCATTGAATGGGATGCGCGACTCAAGTCACGGATGTACCGCAAAGACGGAAAGGCACTATTGAAGAGTAGCGTCGAGATTTGCTCCACCAATGGGAAAAATGGCGCCTCATCTTCCACGTCTGCAGGGAAAGCAGATGCATCATCCATGAGGCGCTTATCAATATCTCGGATGCCAATGAATTCAAGGCTCTTGTGCCCAGGAAGGAGGACGTGTGGCGCTATCCAATCCGGGTTCTGCCAGTTCCACTCTGCATCCGCAGAGCAGATAAACTCTTTGAGGTTGGGGCACCACTCTGCTAGTGGGATCTGTTGCACAGGGCGAGGACGAAGTGAAAGGTAGTGCTCGACGACGAGCGAAGAAGAGTGTCCCAGCTCCAGCTGGTGAAGTTTTTTGCCATGCGCCGCAAAGAAATAAGCGAACCCAGGGCCTGCGTAGCCAAAATCCGAAGAGACTACAGACACATTTTGCAGATTTGGCATGTCCCATGCCGCAAGCACCGCGAACGTGGTGTTATCGAGGGTCAGCTTGAGGGACTGAAGTACAGGAAGGGAAACAATGGGGGATTTCGACGCGAAGAGGTGGCCAGAAACAAGGGGTATGCTGGACGACGAAAGTTCTAGGTATTCGAGGTTAGCTGCGGTGCGCCGGAGGAGTGGCGACACGTGTTTTGGGAAGGGGTCATCGCTGTAGTTGGTGAGAGAAAGTCTGCGGAGTTTGCTGTTCGAATTCGCGAGAACAGAAACCATCTGTTCTGGGGAACAGCGCACGTCGATGAACTCTGAATACCGCGTGCATCTCACTGAGTGATGATCGGAATAGATGACAAGATGAGGGGCGTAGTCGAGAACGGTACGGATGTCATCCGTGGCGCACCGCATGAGGACGGGTGTTTCCATGTGTAATCGGCGAATGTAGTGGCCGCTCGAAGGCTTTCCTTCTATAAATTGGGTAAGCAGAGTGAGTGCGAGTGCTTTTGCTTGGCTGGCTCGACTAATCCAAACAAACTCGTACAGGTACTCCTGCATGTATCTATTCCATGCTTTGCTTACAAGCGACAGGTCCCGCTTGATTTTCATGGTGGCGTGGTATTCTGCAACTTCGCATGGAGTCTCTAGAAATGATAGACCAAGGGAGATGTCGAGAGGGTCTGAGTCCATGGTTGTAGCTTCCCGAAAGATCATCAGCCATATTTCCGTTGGTAGATACGGGAGGTCAAGTGCGGGCGAATGAATGAATGACGTCCGGGGGGTATCACAAAAGCTTTTGCGCCTGTAACGATAAAATTAGACAGTCTAAAAAAACCAACAAACTACACAGGTGGTTGCTCGACATCACCGAGGGCATAATATCCACCCTCGTCGAGCTCTGCCACGTACGAGTGGATGAAACACTCACTGTTTCGCATGGACCTTCGAGGACATCACTTTCAATAGACAACGAATCTGACGGACAATCTTTGGATTGCCTACAAAATGCATTGTCGAACGAGATGAAGGGGAAAAATGCAAATGAAAGGGAGAGTTAAAAGTTGGTGGCTCGCTGTCGATCTTGAAGGTAGTAAGGAAACCAAGTAGGATGGTCAGCGTCTATATATCCTGACCCTGCCTCACTGACATTTCACACGGTTTCGATCTACTGTATGTAAGCAATTTTAACTTGGCTGAGATAAGATGCTGTACTTATATCCGCATTCTTAGACAATGAACAGTGCCGCCGGGCTTCATCAGCTCACACATCCTAAAATATGTTCTAGTATTTTTTTAAAAATCTTCTACCTATCCTTTCAACTACTCAGACTGACTGGGGCGGCCACTCAATTGAACCCAACGCTATTCATAAATAATTCAAGGGTTCACCCTCGGATGCAATGTCTCAAAACGCCGTACCTACGGCAAGTCGCATAAATGATATAGGCTCCGCGGTTGGGACTCTCAGGCTAGCATACAAGAAGAATCAATTAACCTTAATGAAAAATGTATATCTAAAGTTAACCGCATGGTCTCGTGGAGCTTCTCAAAGGTTGCGGGCTGCGCATGCCACTGTGGGGTGAGAGGCTCTAGTACACTTGATAATTGACCTCGTCTAGGCACATCATTGCGCATGCTTGCAAATACCGTCGAATTCAAAATCAAAACTCCCGCGTTCTACTTTTTTTTTTACCTTCGCGACCTGGATGTCAAATATAAACAAGGTTCACGATCGATTATATTATTCGATTCTTATACTTATCATCCAAAACCTGGCCTCAGGCTGGTTCAGTGTACGGTCATATCAAAGTACAGATCTAAGGATTGGAACTTTTGGCACTCCTTGTGCATTCTTCCGGTGAAGTACTAGAACTATTCGGAAGCAGGTGCGATGGCAAAATGCGCTCGGGCAGCCCCGGTGTTCATAAAGACAAGCAGGAACTTCAAAGTTCAAATCAGGATAAGATTCTGTGCCCCGTGGCGCGCATTAACTTCGAACGCCGAAATGGAACGAAGACCAAGTCCTGAAGTTTGGTGAGAGAAACCGTACTAGACGAGTTATGGCACTATCATAAGCCGCAGAATGTTCTTCAGGAATTGCGCCCACGACAGCACATATTGGTTAAGAACCACCCGCTGCCGATTAAGTCAAGTACCGGGCATGAATAACGTGATAACTAACACAATAGTCGTGCTTATATATAGGCTATGCGAACCTTGGGGATGCGAACTCGAGTCTTGTGATCAGTGGTCAATGAAACCGGCGGTCATGGTCTGCAGGGCGTCTTAGAGATGCTGTTTGTATCGGATTGTTCACCTCATATTTTTAGGTAGCCATCATACGTAGTTTACAAATCCTGTATTATTCAAGACTGATAGCAATTCTGCGGGGCTTCTGCAATTTGGGGGGTACTCCCGATGATTGGTGGGTACTCAACTGAGTCCGGCTGCTGCAGATCATCACGATCAGTCGACTGACACGGCAATTTGGTAATAGTCATGATTTCTCCTTGCAGCATCCGCCGGTGTTGCGAGGTGAACTAGTTGAACAGAAGCAGAAATTTTGCTGTTATGATCGACGTGACTTATTAAGATAGGCACCCGGGACAGGATCATGGTTTGTCGCCGCCGGTCGGTCGCGGTCGGACTCGTTCCGTGATCTAGAGACTTCTAGAGACTGCACTGCTCGTAACGTTACCCGCCTACGGATGTGGCTGACGATGCGATGTTATAAACAATATCGAGTACGGACCACCGATGCTGTTGTGATAAACCTCTGAATCGAAATTGCTCACAGCATTGGTATATTAAAAGGCCTAGTTTCATTGTCTTGCAAGTCGTTCCACTTGGGTACCAAAGACGATTGCAGTTGCAAGTAAAGCAGTCAATGACCTCCGGTGTCTTTACCGAATCACAAATGTTGGTAATAGGGTTGTTTGGATGACGAACTTGAGGGTGACTGGTTTCCGATCAATGAACAGGTTTCGGGACTCAAGAGTTGCGAGCAAAGCAATCATGAACCTCCGGCGTCTGCAGCGAATCATAAATATTGGTAATATGAACATGATTGTTCGGATCATCGGATGACGAACACGGGGTATGACGAGGCTTGTGAGTTACTAATGAATGTTGTCAGGATATCTGAGAATGTAAGCCATCCTCGCTCATCGATTTCAAACTTGGTCAAAAGAAACAAGGTGTCAAACAACAGCTTAGAAAGAAAGCAACAGAAAGGGCTTACTGCATGTTTGGGGTGGGGTTGATATACATACGATGGTACTTGGCTCGAGTGGATGCACTGCCCTTTCGCTCCAAACGACCCAATCATAAGTGCACCCGCACCTGCAATGCTCTGACCTGAGTGGGAGGATGTGGCCCTGGGACGGTGGGACTAGATCAGGGTTGTTCGAACAATCTTACCCGTGGTTTGTATACGGGTAAGTATATGACCCAGGTCGACTGTCACTACGTCCATAGCCCTAGTATCGGAAAGCCAGGTTGGTCCTGCCACACTGTGGCGTTTCGCTGATGAGGGTGCTCTCAGAGGTTCGCAGCGAACGCTTAACTCCTAAGCCAACAAGTAAACGCCTGGTAACGCTGACCAGCTGCCGGGAACAATCTGAGTTGGCAGTGTAAAAATAGGGTGGGAACTTAACGAGTTCACTAGGCACAGCCTAAGCACGGCTCATCACATGTGCCGTATTAGTTTGGTACTAGTCACCAAGTACTAGCAACCAGTCTGCTAGTAACTGGCCATAGCATCATGGTTGGTCTCTAGACTAAGCAGAGCCAAAGTGCGTCTGAAGATTGGCGAACACGCAAGTTCTTCGCAAACGTCGTGCAAATGGTCTCAGAATCATCTGATGCACATGTGACGTATTACCTTGTATATTCACTGCGAACGCCGCGGTGGATCAAGTTGCTAATTGTGCATGATTGGCATGATGCATGATAACTAGCATAGCGCGCTACGCCTCTTCCAAGGCCGCACTAACGGTCACCGTGACATTGATCGGTTATAGGACCCCGGATGTACGTGGGGGTTTGATATCTGGACGAAAGGCCTTAGTCTCTGAATTTGTCTGAATTTTGAGTCGAGGTTATGCACTATGACGCGGTACATAGAAGTCGGAAAATGTTTCTAGAAATACAGAATCCAAAGACCGTGCTCCTACCAGATTTCGTTCCTCTACCGTCGCGAGACTCGTAGCTGCCTATCGTCCTTCATGCATGTCGATGCGGAGGACTCATTTCATAACTTTGTCGAAAAGTTAGACCTGATCTGGCAATTAAGCGCCAAGGAAACGTCGTTAGGACAAATTGATGTTTCAACCTAAATGTCACGTCTAGATAAATATTTGTCGGGATAGCAGACATCCCGGGCCTTCAATTACTCAATCGGTCTCTACTATCAGTGCTTTAGCACCGGTCAAGTGTCCGCTAGTCAGCTATAAGATAGAACATCACGGAGCGCCTCACCCTGCGTTTTATCCCTCCATTTTCTCCAATGATTGACTTGAGGTTTGAATTCAAGGCCCTGGGAGCACTGGTCGCTCTCGTTCTGGCAGGTAGCTTCCTCCGCACCAAGATACGGTCAAGGTCACGCTTGCCTCTTCCTCCTGGACCTCCTGGCCATTGGCTATTCGGAAATGCTCTACCAAAAGTCAAGTGAGCGCATAAAACATAATACTCTCCGAGTCTATACGGACACTAACAAATAAACACATTACATTGCAGCCAATCTCAACAATTTGCTCAATGGATTGCTACTTATGGACCCATCATCTCCCTTCGGGTCGGGCCCAAGGTCATGATTATCATTGGCAGACACCAGGTAAGATGACTCCGGACTAGTGGCAAACCACATGCTCATTCGCACAGGAATCCGTTGACATAATGGAGAAAGAAGGTGGTCTACTAGCGGACCGTCCCCGTGCAGTTGCAGCAGGAGAGATTCTATCTAAGGGCCTACGTATGATTCTTGCGCCCGCAGGAGAGCAGTTCCGGAGACTTCGCAAGTTGAGTAATATCTTTTCTTGGCGACTGTTTCACTCAAGTTGTATTTTCTAGGGCCGCACATACTCACCTTCAAGCAAAGGCCGCAGAATCCTATGCGCCCATCCAGATGGACGCCGCCCGTGATGTCATCTTTGATATCCTCGATAACCCCAAAGAGCACCAAGCGGCCGCAAATCGGTGTGTTCCACTCTATTTATGACAATTTCATAACCACTTACGCATTCAACTAAAGCTATGCCGCTTCAGTCATTCTGCGTGTCATGTATGGCAAGTCCACCCCCACCGCCATAGATGCTCCCGAGATCGTCATCATCCACAAGATGCTCAAGCGCTTCCAAGATCTCATGCGACCTGGTGCACATTTAATAGAACGCCTCCCGATAGTCAGATACATCCCGGGATACACAGCCGAGTTGGAGGAATGGAGAAAGGAAGAGAGTCAGCTCTTCCATGAACAACTTGATCGTGTTTCGAAAGAAATAGTTGGTTTTATAAAACATCTTTCCTAAATGCCCACCTGACCTGTTCTTCGTAGGCAACCGGCAACGCTGGACCTTCATTTGCTCGGTACCTTCTTGAGAATCAGTCTACGCACAAGCTTTCGGAGGCAGAAATGGCCTATCTAACTGGTTCGCTCTTTGGTGCTGGTTCGGATACGACTGCTGTTGCGATTATGGTTGTTGTCATGGCTGCTGCATGCTTTCCCAAGGCGCAAGAGAAAGTGCAAGAGGAACTTGATAATGTGATTGGTCGTGACAGAGGTGGGTCAACATGTGAGCTCATCTGAGCAAACGAATCTTAAACCAATGTCATAGCTCCTACATTCGACGACTACGGTTCCCTCCCTCAGATTGAAGCGTTCATGCTGGAGTGTCTTCGCTGGAGGCCTGTAACAACTCTTGGATTCGCCCACCGCGCCCAAACTGACATTGTATACGTACGTTGCCAATACTTTAGCGTGATTTCTGAATTTAATCGCTGGTCGAGCAGAAAAATATTTGTATACCAGAGGGTGCTATCGTCTTTGGCAACCACTGGTAAGTAATCTGCATCCTGGGCCAAACATGCGCGCTGATCACCGTTTGACAGGGCTATCTCGCGCGATGCAAGCGTGTATCCCAACCCTGACGAATTTGATCCCCAGAGATGGCTCAACAGCGATGGCACAATCCGGGAAGACCTCAAGTTCCCTTCGTTCGGTTTCGGACGCAGGTATGCTTTTTCCTGATGAATCACGTTGTATGTGCTGAAGAACAACGTGCAGAGTCTGTCCCGGCCGGCACATAGCGGATCGCTCGATCTTTATCAACCTTGCGCTCCTCTTGTGGTCGTTCAAGATTACGGAGGATCCGAAGAGCCCTATCGACCAATCGGGCTTCGTGGATGGCGTGATTGCGCACCCAAAACGGTTTGCTGTGTGCTTCCAGCCGCGGTTTGGAGACGAAGCGTCGTTGAGGGCTGTGATGGCCGGGTATGGAGAGGGGCTGTAGTATGGAAAGCCAGAGCACCGTGCTCATTTGCCAGAGCACCGTGCTCACGTGCATTGCCTTATTAGGCAAAAAGTTTCGACGGGACTCCAGACACGCCTTGGAGCCAACCCAGTATTTGCACCTAGTAAAACAAGTGACTACGAAGTATAATTTCAACCTCGAAAAACGACGGTCCAGTCACGAAGTACACTAACACAATTCGAATATCACCATTCATCCACTGCGCCATCATTCTCTGACTCATCACTCGAAAATTGCCAAACAATTAAGGGTCCAACACCCGCAGAACTGCCATCCAATGGAACATCAGGTTCATCCAGCTCGGCTAGAGCGTTTAAGTTGTGGACGTGAGAATCACCTTTGGCCTCGTCAGTATATAATTGATTAAAGGAGATTTGCGTCGTACCTAGGCCCAATCCTCCACGCACGCCACCCATGTAATACATGTCATCCGGTTCCTCGTTGAAAGGTAAATCGGCATGGCCACTGATCAATGTCAATGCACCGGTGGCGGCACCTTCATTTTCCGTCCGAGTCAGTAGTAAGTTGGGATGTGGGTTCTCTGCAAGCTGTACAGCAGACAGCACATTCCTATATACAGTCCAAACTGATGACCGAGTCACTGCAGGGCGCCCCATTGCATCATAACAATGCTCGATAAAGTTGCCAAGCATAGGTGGGACAAGGTCGAATACCGGGTTGGAAGCATCGATATAGACATTGCGAACGTAGTCGATGCCCTCGCGATCTATAGAAACCTAGTTGGCATAGTCAAGTAAGCCTTTGTGTGCGGTCACTTGTGCAAATGAATACCTTGAAATCCAATGCTCCGAAATCTTCGGGAGAATGGTAGATAAGAGTTGGGACACCGTGTGGGAGTACCTAGGGGGATTGTAAGCACACATTTTAATGAGACAGAAATAAGTAGATACCTTGTTGCGGTCACGCCTCTTGGCGGAATTGTTCACTCGGTCTCTATAAGCGTCAAGCTCCTGCTGCAGCCAGGGTATAAAAACCCAACGAAAAATCATCCTAGAAGACAACAAGACATATAAGGGCATAGGACCATAAGACAAGCGCTACGTACATTTGGAGAGTATCCGCTGAGTCGTACCAACCCTCAATGACACCTTCGTCCAGCAAATTCTCGAAGCCAGGTGTGAACCTACGCCGGAGTTGTGACCAAGTGATTTCCGGCATTACGTTTTTCTTCGTGCGCATCCAACGATGTTGCAGAGTTCCTTGCAGGGTTGGGTCATAGCGCTGGCGAAGAAGCGTCTGCGCGTTCGCAATGCCATAATTTTCGGACCCTAAATCGGATTGAGTGATCAGCGGCATATCTAGCACTTGCGTCAGTGAAGTATTTACAAATGGCATATCACTCACGGCCAAGTTCTGCGATTGTGTCGAGATAGTAGTTGAGGATTAACTGTGGGTTTCTGTTAGAATGCCAAACTCGGATCCACATTATCCGCCCTGAAAACGGCTCGATTCCAGTGTGAAGACCGAGCCCAAATCTGAGCCATTTGTCGTGCTGGTCAACGGCAAAGAGATCGTTAACGCCAGCTGCCCAGAAGCGCTTTCGTTTCAATTTTCTGGCCTTACGTTGTCGCACGAGTTCTGGTTCATAGGCAGCGAAGTAAGACATCATGACTGATCTATTATAGTCACGGTTGCGATGTCAGTCTTTGACAAACAGATCAACTTGACAAAATTACCTAGATACACTCATACTCTTTTCGTGAAAGAGCAGACTGATCATCTCTCGTGTTCCGGCGTGAGGGTACATCTTGCGAAGATCCGTCACAGCTTCGTGGATTGTTTCTATAGTGTGACCCTGCCGGCGAGACCGTTCAAGGCCCATGTCCACACGGATTTGACGAAACTTTGTGAGTCTAGGATAGTTATGAGCAATTAAGTCAGCTAATCATAAATATCGTATACGTACCCGATACCGTAGCGTTCTGTATTGAAATGTTTTTGTAAGGCCTGGACGATTTCTTTGTCGTTGAGCCGTGTCTTCCAATAGCGTAGTATATGAGGCGCGAGTTCATCTAAGGGGGCTAGGATGAAGATCAAAGTCAGGGAGTGGTATTGAAGCGAATGCGCCACACTTACGTGTTGGTTTATGCTGGTTGGGCATGATAAGGGGTGCAGGACGGTATGGTCCCACTTTACGATGCTGTTATATTTATTATCTCCGTAAAGTCACAGTAAAGCCTCCGACTTACCTTGTTCTGAACTTCTGATGAAGTTCTGACTTGCGCACTGGTTAAGGTCCTCGGATATCACTCAACTTGCAAGGTATGTCCATAGGTACTGTAAAAGACTTACCTTGTTCTGACTTCAAGTTGTGCAGTTAAGGTCCTCGCCGACTCCTCGGATCACATGCGCATTGCGCACTGCGCATCGCCTCTTTCATGCCGCACTTCCATGTGCCTTTCATTGGTGTTAGATCGCCGGATTACATGCGCATTGCGCATCGCCTCTTTCATGCCGCACTTCCATGCCTTTCATTGGTGTTAGATCGCCCCTTTCATATTGTGCAAGCTGTGCTGGTGCATGCCGCAAACTGCAGATCGCCTCTTTCATGCCGCAAACCTCACACCACTTACATGCCTCGCCTCTTTCGTTCATCAAATCACAGAGGTTTATGGCGCTCTTTCATCCTCCCTCTTTCAATTCATCATCCTCCCTCTTTCAATCCTCCCTCTTTCAATCCTCCCATGCAAATCGCCCCATTGATGCCGCAAACAACCTCGGCTTCACCACTCCGGCTTCACCACATGCTCAGAGGCTCCAGTACGTGTTCTCACTTGGCGCTCTAGCTTAGTCTCACTCACTCATTCTGTTGGTGCTCTAGCTTAGTCTCACTCATTCCGAGTAACTTGTTCACCATCTGAATGCTCATTCTGAGTTACTGACGGTCCGTTCACCATCTGGATGCTCATTCTGAGTTACTGACGGTCCGTTCACCATCTGGATGCTCATTCTGAGTTACTGACGGTCCGGTAGATGTGCTCTCATTTTGCTAACTAGGTAGTATGGCCACAGAGGCTCTGACCGCTCGTTCTGAGCGACTGACCGTATTTAATCCTGCATTGAAATATATTGTTTCTCGCACCTTCATCGTGTCTGTCCTCGTCTCACACCTTCAACATTCATGGCCTCCTACGAACTTGCGTCACAGTTCACTGAAGATGCGTTTGCCAAAGAAGATCTCATTTGTGAACGTTCTGCCTGTGCTGCAAAGATTTTGAAGGGAGATCCATGTTTCTACATTGCGACAATCGTCATTGGCCAGCGCGGGCGCTTTGTTTGCGCAACTTGTCACCGGCACTATCAAGGCAAAGCAGCAACATCAATGAGGCCCACTGCTCAACGTCCCGAACCCTCAGCGTCCGAACCCTCAAGGCAATGCTCAAGTTATCCGGCAAAATATCATTGCTGCATGGAGACCAGGTTTGATTGATTTCATACTCGCGTCCATTTTACATTTACTGATGTGATCTCTCAGCGGTAGCTCAGCAGCCGCCACCACGTGTAGTGGCTACTAGTGCTGGGCCAGATATAGCTGTCCCTTCTAGCTGGGCTCAGCCTGGCTACTCAGTAAACCATGCACAATACGGTGCCGAACGAGAACGCTGGGCTAAGCAAGCATATGCTGTACCCCCAGCGGAGACTATTAGCTTGGAAATTACCGCTGTTCGGGAAGGTGGAAATAGAAGGAAGGGCGCTCGTGGTATACCTTTTGGAGTACGTAGATGGATTCTGCTACATCTATCGCATACTGACAACTCTGAATTCTGAATTTCAGAACATATGTGAGGGCCGAAAAGACGTTGATGCACGCATTGACGCACCCGGACTCATCACACTTTCGCTGGATACCATCTTGCCGAAGATCCAAGCTTTTGCGACAGGCTTTCCATGGCGCCAGGACCAATTCGTCATTCGAGATGGTGGATGGGTTGATTTATCAACCCATCCGCCACGTCAGCCTTATTTTTACTCCCAATGCACGCAGGCAACTCGCAAAGGCTTGCGCGCTATGACATCAAGTCGAAAATTTTTTTTATTGTATGTCGTTGTGCCCACGGCTCAATGGGAGGACTACGAAACGTGGCTTGAAAAAGCTGAAGAGGTTTGTATTTTTCAATTATACGATGCCGGTACATACTTACCAAAAAATCTATACCCTTAGGAACGATTCAGCATGGGTTCACAGTCTGAGCCACTCTTTCTACCTTCTGCGACAAGGAGCATCCATTCAAGCGTCCAATCAAGCGCGCTGGCTGTGGCTTCTGAGCCGCTCTTTCTACTTCTGCGACAAGGAGCATCCATTCAAGCGCGCTGGCTGTGGCTGGCACTCAGGCTGATTCGTTGACTATCTCATCAGTCGAAGCACCATCTGAAGCGGCACTGTCCAAAGCGCCAGTCAAGCGGCCGTTTCAGCGTGAGATTGCGAGTGTCCCATCCTCGCCTCCCCTCAAGAAAATGGCATCTGCCAATGTTGGTTTCCGTTCTCCAGATCGAGAACAGCTGCGGGAAGTTTGCAGTCTGGTGGGACTACAGACATAGATGTCCGACAAAGTAAGTACGTGCTATTACTCTTAGTCCTTCTCTGACATCACACCTCCTAGTGCTCACTATACAGCACGAGAATATTGAATTCTTCCCCATCCCAACACGCCCGCTATCAGTCATTTTAGACGACCCAAAGCTTCATGCTGCCTTCCGCACGGACACCGAATTGAGCCACAGCGGCCGACTTACAGTTCAGACCTCGACGGACGACATGCTTGGCGTTGGAGGCTTCAAGACGGCCCATCCTGGGTTCTTGACGCTTTTATCAGCCCCCGAAATTCCTTTAGGTTCACGCCCACGCCAGAAGGTCGCTGTCAAGCGACCATTTTACAAGAAGTACCCTCCAGGCAGCAGCACAAACCCGATCAATTTTTCGATTGGACGCTATACGATAAGTGACGAGCTTCCAAAGCTGTTCAGAGAAGCCAATGTCTTGTACTGGGCACGCTCATTGCTCACATTTGCATATGAATACATAGACCATTGTGTTGCTAATTCATCCGACACTCCGCCCTTTCACATCCCTCGCTTGCGTTTTGTCGAGGCCGGTCTCGCATTGTCACACGATCACACACAACCTGGCCACAAATCAAAGTCACTGACCATGCCTCGGGCTGGGTACCTCGTCGAAGAGTTGATCACCGATGATTTCATCAAATATATCCATAATATGGATTGCAACCCTATGCTTGATCCATACGAGGTTGGCTATGAAATCGCCGAATTTCTAGCTTGCACGCAACACATACAGTTTGCCAAAACCGGCGGTCTCGCTTTCATTTCCGATTACCAAGGTGGATTGGAGATTTGTCTGACCCTCAAGTTCTTACACATCCGTACGTGATTTCATTTTAAAATATTACTCGTAACTCAACTGGGGACTATAGCCTGGTCAACAAAGGAAGGATGATATCTTCGGGGATGGCAACATCGAACGTGCAGTTAGCACATTCGAGAAGGAGCACAATTGCAACAAGTTTTGTAAATGGAGTGGCTTTAAGTTGAAAATTTACGAAAAGTTGGAAATTGACGAAGCAGAGACGGAGACAGATTAATCTTGGGACTTGTAGATTTCTTGCTGGGGCTTGTAGATTCACGTTTTGTTTGGACATGCTTATATCAAAGTATTATTTGCACGCAGTGTTTGGGGTCCCTCAACTGCATGTGACCAAAGTCGCTGGCAAAACGAGCACGGTGCTCCGGCTTTCCATACTGTAGGAGTTCGGGCATGAAGTATTTATGAGCTTGGGATGGTAATATTTTTGTGCCGAAGGGTGGTATTTTGGCGCACGTGCCCTACGGTATAAATAATATTAGATTTTATTTTTAAGTAGATGTTACATTGCCTTTGTAGGTGTAGTTCAAGACAACGTTGGTCATGCCAACTTCGACAAAACTTTTGTACGAGCCTAGCAGAAAGTTTCGATGTCCGGATCAAGGCTGAGAGGCTGGTTAAAGCTCGAGAAGATTTGCTACGCGGAAAACTAAACTGATGGGGCTAGTGCCTGATAGCTCGGTCCTGTTTCACTTCTGCTCACAATCATTAGGGGATCCCGTTCTATGGCCCGGAAATAAGTAATACAGTGGTCACCAGGCATGGATCCTCAAGGCCTCATGTCCTCCTAAAATCCCCACTCCGGTTGTCACGGGTAGATGATGACACCCTACACTCTATTCACATGATCTCGTGTTCTTTGGATATCTTCGCAAGTTCGTCTCTTGCGGTCTTATACATGATCTGATTGAACGCTTCCGCATTCTGATCACTGTAACACCAAAGGTCAGTGTGCAGAAGTGAGCCCGTAGATGGAAAGAGCACGCACTCATCAAAGTCAGCTTCCAAGGATGAACCAGGCGCCGCCAGGGCTACCCTTTCATAATCTCTTCCGTACTCCAAGCTCCACTGGAGGTACAATTCAATATCTGGCAGCGAGAAAGTCACACACGACACACCTTAGAAAACAGCTTCGACTTCCACGTGCTCAGTGGGGCATTGGCATTGCAGCTCTGATCCACAAAGAGAATATATTCGTACAACGTCTGCACCTTTACCCAAGTCCACGCAGCCTGCGGCACTCCAAGCTCCTCCGTCCGGCACGCGCGGCACGCAGCCAGGTTGGAAAAAATCCTCGTGAACGCCTTGGCTAAAAATTGATTTGTACAGGGTCAAAGTTACACTCCAGCCACGAAGGACCAAACTCGACCATCTGGATCGAGGGAGATGGGAGGCTGAAATTTGTTTCTGGAATGCTCTCTCCGCAGGCGTCCACAGCCTGCACGCATGCATCGACACTGGCTTTTGTAGATGCATCGAGGCACAGCCCAAGCGCTTTTAAGCGGTGACAATATCGCGCATAGTGCACCAGGGACGCAATGCTGGCTGGAGGTTTGTGGGTCCGGATAACACGCTGGACGATAGACGAGAGGTATAGTAGCTGCACAGAGCGCCATGTCTGCGCGATGCGCAGATGGTCTTCGTCTGTGAGATAGAGTGGGACACCGAGACAAGCCGAAAAGATGTCGAGATTCTGGAACTGTAAGGCCGGCTCAATGGCATGTATGTCTAGTATGAATTGGCGAGTGTCGATTCCCGAATCAGCATCCCAGTGTGAAAGGTCGTTGTTTGAGAGTACGGAAGTTATTATGATCTTCTGTAATGACTCCTTAGACACGGCGGCAACGACCCCTGAAAGTACGAGTGCAATATCGGCATTTGTATAAAGACCGTGCATTCGTAGAGTCGCGGATTGGATAGCGCGATTGGCTGGGAATGCAAAGAATATGCGACTGATGATATCGGGAGAGCCATCAAACGTGACGTTTTTCAGCGAGCTGAATGCCTCTGGCGCGGAGGAGGAGAGGCGGGGAATCTCTTCGAAAGGTTTTCGCAAGCCTGAATGGTCAGGTCCTCCAACTTGTGAAGCTGTGACGTTAGAACGAGGACTTGTGGTAAGGAAGCGGCAGTCATGTAGAATGATACATGTGTCAGGCTTTGAAGGCATGCCATATCCAGATGATCTTGACCTGGGACCTTGGTAAATGATAATAACGGCAGTGCTTCGTGTTCATCAACTGCAGAGAAGTGTACAAGTTTGGGCGCACACCGAAAAATAGTCGTGTACACCGACTTAATAAGATCGACAAGGTCCAGCGGGCGATCGTAAACATATAGATTTTCATCAAAAGAGAGCGAGATGTCGGTCAATTCAGGTGTGATGAGGGCTGGGAGAAGACGAAGGCCAGCCTCCGATGATACACGAAAGCGGAGGACATCTACGCGAGGAGTTAAGAGGATATTGTACTCGGCAATATCGTTTATTAAATTGCGAGGGATAGGTTCCCGTGGTTCCGAAAAGGATAGAGTGCGCACGCGGCTGGATATTGAGATGTAACGCTGGCGCTCAGTCGACTTCAGATCCCCAAGAACCTGCAGAAAAATCAGTTAACTGGAGGCGGCTGGTAAGGGCCGACGAAACAACCTTTGAAAGCTTATCACTATGCTCTTCGTGAATTTCTAGAGGAAGCAGCCGAAGAAGCGGGAGCAAGCTGTCGAGATTTCTCCAAAGGAAATCTAATGCAGGATCTCGGAAAGTCTTGCAAACCTGAGAAACCCTAGCCATGTCCTTGATGCCCCGGCAGAGGTTGAGTCCCTCGTCATCATTGTACACCTCGCGGAGAATATGGCTGAGCAACTCGGTGATTGCGAGGGCGCGATGCATTCGGGTACATGTCGTCTGGACGTTCAAATCTTCATAAGGTGCGATTCGGAGTCGTTATCAGGTTGATACGATGTTCCACTCGACTGACAGGTCATGTCAAGCACCACGTGCTAGGAAGAGGCTTTGTACGTAGTAGTAACAGCCTCTTCACTCGAGTCGATCAAAGGTCTCAAAGCAGGTGAAACAATCATATATCATTGAAACCACAAAGACACCGGTACACGCACAATTTGTAACTGCGCCGGCGCCAACCCCCAACTTGCTTATTCCTGGCGTGGCTGACCCATAGCCCAAGGTATATATAAGATGAACCTCCAAAGACTTCTCCATCGTGTAACAGTTCGTCTGAAGTACATTTTAATGCTCGCAATGATGAGTGGTGATGAGAGGTGCATTACATAATTATTTCGTGTGCAAGTTGCATGTGCCAATGGTCAGTCATGACTAGTACCAATCACAGGTTCGAAACCTGCTGACAACAGTTTTTTTTCTTTCTGTGCACCTTGATGAAGATTTGCTCGTTTCACTTTCCTCGAAGGTCTATCTTAGTCGGCAGATAGTTGCTACAACACGGCCTACAAGCTGGCCTGAACCAGTGCACGGTATTGCTTGCTTGCTGTCGCCGTTCCTCCTAACAGGCTAAGTAACGAGCATATGTCTTGCCATCCTCGACGTCCTCAGACCCATTTATGCACAACCTATCTCGTATTTGTCAATCTTCAGACTCAGGTTGCACTCTCAGGGAGTTCAGCGACGACGGTCATCATTTGAAAATCGACCGAGTTTTGAAGGACTCGGACGGTTCAAATCAGAATTCGAACTTTCGAAGATAACACCTTCTAAATGAAACTTGAGCTTAAGCGAGGATCGAGCAGTACCCTACACGTTGATTGAACTCGACTATGAGTGCAACAGAGCGCTGACTAGCGACAAACAATACAGTAATTTGGTGCGAGATAACAGTGCTGATGCAGAGTGTAGTGCCTAATGGATGTCTTCAATGTATGCTTTGAAGGGCATGGGGTATCAACCTTAAAATACAGCTAGAGTATTTCTACGGTACGAATGTCCATTTTATCAACGGAAGTAATGTCTTTGACTTGTGCAACGATGTTATGATCCGATGCGATCCTCTTGTATTCTCCGACACGCTGCTGTGCTAGTAAAAATGCGTCGAAAGGCTGTCCGAGGCGAACCATCAACCGCAACGCTCGATAGACGGGCTCCCCTTCAACAGGCGAACCGCCGTGAAACTTGTCAAAGGCATATAGTTGGGAGTCGTCCAACGGGGATCCGGCCTCACTCCAATCTCCTATGCTCTCCGTATCATCTGTGGAGTCGGGCTGCTCTGCAAAGTCGGGCACCCCGAGCAGATCTCGATCCCATGGACGGATAAGTAAGAATGTCTGCTGAACGGGCTTTGCCCGCGAGAACTGGACTAGAGTCTCTGCAGTGGTGATAAAGAGATCGTGAAGCCCGTCTGCCTTGATTCTATACTCGGCTGAACCACGCTTCCGTCTAACTTCCGTGACACGGAATGAAATGCAAGGCAGATGAAGTCTGCAGTTTGCGAACCGAGGAGCGCTCAGCTGTTCAAGCTGGTCATACATTTTCGATGCTAGAGCTGTAGACACGGATTCGCGCAATGAAGAGACTTGGTGTGAATATCATCTTCAGACAAAGGTGGAAGGGTGCGTGAAGGGGTGGTGTAAGAGGTGATATGAGCTGGAAGACAGCTGTTGAACTCGGAAGTTGTCCGATCCAGTCGAGAACACTGATGTCGCCCGATTGAGCAACGATTTCCTGCAAGAGCCGCCCAAGCGCACGTTGCTTCCTCTCGCCGTAAATGACAGGTAGCGTGATGCCAAAGATGCCAAATAATGAGTACGCGACATCTTCCTGTAAAGTGGTGACGCGCTTTGACGCCCACTGCAGTTTCTGGCGCGCGGCGCTCATACCTGGACGAAAAGTCACCAGGGCCTGCGCATCTATCCCCGTGGCATTCTCCAACTCCTTCATGATTGCAGAGGACTCCTTGTGGTTAGGAGAGCGATCGCCGAGATATAACGACCAATCTTTTTGATAAAAGATGACAACTTTCGGAGCGACGAATTCTTGGAAGGTCCATCCTCGCTCATTCCAAATACTCCTCGCCAGTGCACCGGGCTTGGATGACGGAGGGACATCGGATAGGTAGACGATGGTAAGTGCTGAGTGGCGGTACCAGACGAACATGGAGTTGACCGATTCCTGAACCTCGGTGTTGCTCCTCTTGTCGATGCAGCATGTGTCCATCCATGCCCATCGATACCCAGCATCACGAGCGACTTTGCAGAAAGACTGCAGTTTCGCGATGCCACCAAGTCCGTTCAACTCGTACACGACTTTGTCTTGAATGTCGGGCAGCACCGCCTCCATTTCTTCCCATCTGTGCGATAGGAGGACGCAGCTGAAGTACGTCGCCACGACATCTTTGATGCGCCCAGTTTGGAGGTCTGAATGCTTTGTTGTGGATGACAAAAGCTCCTTGTACTCTGCACTCGTTTTGAAGGTGCTCATTTGTGCCGCTCGGTCGCACAAGAGACCCGTAGAGGTATTGAGAAGACGTAGGGGAGCATATTCGAGTTCCGTCCAAACGGCTCTTTGGACAGCGTCTCCTACTGGGATGGATGGATATACTGCTGACGCAGATCTGCAAACGAGATGAGCATTTCGAGACGATGGAGGAGTGGTCTAGGGCTTACCTCGTACTTTCGCTTCGGGAGCATGGTCCAACTTGGACAACATGATTGTGAAGGCGTCGATAGCTTCGTCGTAACGTTGCAATCCATGCAGTGCTGCATGTGTCAACTGGTATCCAATATGAACGAAGGATCGAGTTGATGACCTATGCATGCGGAAATCAACAAGGACTATAAAAACGTGAAGTCATCACACCTTTTGCGCGTCCAGGAGCGCATCCTCCCACATCAATTTTATCTAACCTTTGCCTGGCTAGACTTTGCAATTTGTGCTAGCCTGATAGACTGCATAGTCTGTATTACTTTGCTGGCTAGACTTTGGCAAAGGTCGTGATGGGATCTAACGACACATGTTCAATATGTGGTATATGAATCAAGGACGAAAACATGCCTTTGAAATGATGTCATCGGGTACTGCCCACTCTGTGATCATCTTATCGTCACCTCCACTGAGGATGTGTTTTCCATCCACGGAGAAAGTGACGCATGTAGCCAGATGAGTGCTGAAGGTGGCAATGGTTCGTTGATCGAAGAGCTGCCAGAGACGGACATGGCCATCTTAGAGCCGGAGGCAATAGGGTGCCACAGGATTAACGGTGATGGCATAGATAATCCAGAGTGGCCCGCCAAGGATTACCACCTGCTGCCAGGTTGATGTATCCCATTCCGTATGTAGGATCGAACGAATGCCGCCTGTGAGAAGGCGTGTGCCATCGGGCGTCCAGCGAGTGACCAATTGGATCTGTGTGACCCTTGAAGGATGCGACGCGTTTTCTTGTGCCTGAATTATAAATTTGAATATTGCATCTGTTGCGATGGCAAGAAGTTCTCCAGACGGCGAATATTGAACCCAGTGGACCGAATCACCACACCCGATGGATCTGCTTGTTGCTGCCAGTTTTGGTGTTCCACAGTTTCGTCGTTTTGTCCATGAACCACTAGCCAGTACTTTTCCATCGGGAGAAAAGTCCAGCGAGGATATTGGAGTGGGCTTTGATGGTTTGGTTAGTGATTCTCCTGTTTCTCCGTGCCAGATGATGACCTTCCGCTCATCACCGCTTGCTATCAATTGCCCATCTCGTGATACTGCCAAACTGCACACCCAATTGCGATGCCCCTCCATCTTCTTCAACACATCACCTGTTTTCAAGTCCCACAGACGAAGCGTCTTGTCGTCCGAGGCTGTAACCATCCGCCGTTTATCGGGGACAACTGCGACTGCCGTTACCCAGTCTTCATGACCTTTGAAGGTCCGCAGGGGCATAGTGATTGGGATAAGCTCCGCCATTTTACTAGAAGTTGACGGCGTAGGGGTGGACTTTGGAGGTGTTGTGGGTGTCTTGCTCTAAGCTGCAGAGGTGCGTGTATTGTGCGTTTTATGCTTCATTGCATCTACCTGCCTCGTTTCCTTAGACGCCCAGGCACGAACCCTCTACCTCGATCACTCTTATGGCAAGAATGTACCCTATCAGTGTCATACCTGCCGTCCTAGACACTGTAGCCCTACAGCACCTCTGCAATGCATACATGCGTCCCAGTCTTCTCGTCAAAGCTTCCAGAATGTATCCCATCCCATCCGTTCAACAGTCAGTACTTCCCAGCGCTCAAATCTATCCTACATGACTCCATAAATATTGTTGTGTTTTCGTGTGGAGCAGCTACTCCAGCACATCACCATATCACTCGAACGCATGCATCTAGTTTATCGCAATATCACCCCTCCATCCCGTCGACTCCCAAGTTCTGCGTATTCCGTGAGCAACCAAATTTCATATTCTCACACCTAAAACTCGTCACCAATTCTGTCACAGAGGAGTACTTTACTTCCAGCGCTCCGCTATGGTTCAACTCTACTTTGAGTTTCACCCACTCTGGAGTTGGACGAAACAGTTTTTAGCTCATTCGCCATTACCTTCGTCGTCATTAGAATCCTTCACCACACAACTACCAGTGCAACACGGTCGCTAACCTCCGGCGAGCACTACAGACGCTACCGAGACACGAGTTCAAGAGTGTCTTGGAATACCATCTACCATGGAATCAATAGTCCCTATGCCTGGGCTGCAAGAAACCAAGTGAGATTGACGCCAGTTCTTTTACTAAAGTTCTCATCCCGATTATCATGTATCAGGCTCTGCATGATCTATTTTTTTTTAGCGATTCATGTTTATTTTCGCGTATTTCCATGTGCTGTCTCTTTCGTGAATAACAATTGGTGCACACCAAGTCACATGGGAACGACACGATGGATGATGGTTTGCTTGTAGAATGACAGAGCCTACGCCTAAGGATCTTCGCATACACATTCTGTCTACGTCTCTTCTCTAGCAATATTATCAGGCTGCTTGTAGCTCCGAGTTCTCGAGCCGTTTGGTGCGTCAGGCTAGAGAATCGCTTCAAACTTACTCGTACGGTTGTGATCACGCTACGTTTTGAATAATTGTTCCGTGATCTTCTAAAACTAAATTCTCCATAGCTAAACATTTGAAGGGTACGTCTTTTCAATATGGTCTTACGGTGATCGTCAACGGGTTGCTTATAAACCCAATGCCATGAATAATGTCACCAGTTCTAATAGGCAGATGGATGGTCAAATCTAGGCTGCAGCTCAGGTGACTTACCGCTATGAATTCTGCGGTTGCCCTCCATTCTAGCGGAAGTGTTGAGCATGGTCGAGGTAGATTGACGACTCCCTAGAATTCCCGACTCGGAATATCCAACCTCGAGATGGGTGGTATGTATTTTTTCACCAATCGTATGTATACTGCTCATGGCATTTCTCCAATAGTTTTAGTCTACGTATATTGCTGATGTAGGTGTGAATGTCTTTGCACTGTCTGGACTGCGAGAGAATGCGTGTCAGTGATTGAGCGGTCATGGTTCGTTCGTCCTTCTTTTTGGCAAGCAAAGTGGACCCGCAGTGGTGAACTCGTCCATAGTCGGGTACGCGTAGACTGGGAAGCAGGACAGGCGGGTGTTGAGAATTTGCTCGCAAGATAACTGGTCTTATTTCTATATCTCGATTCTATGCTCATTTTCAGAACCTTACATTGTAATGTTTGCAGACGAAACGTTGTCTCATCATTCAGGTCAACTGACCTGCCAGAAGATGATAGTGAGGATCTGATATAGAGCAAAGAAGACGATAAAGAATGATGACCTGCAACTCGCAAAGGGTTCTTATAGTTCAAGCTTACCCTCCAAAACGTCAAAATTGATTGTGTCTCCTAGATTCAGTGGACCAATTTCCCTGGTAATCATATTGGGTGCATAGTATGAGTGTTGACTCGAATGTGTACTAATTTCTAGGACGTTATAAGATTGTTCAATTTGATATACTGAGCCTGTTCCCCACCACTGGGACATCGCTATCGTGGTATGTGAAATTCATGTTTCAAAACTCCGTGATGTAGTTGGTGCGACCCGCTCTGGAGAGTACCCATTTCTTACTCCGCAGCTTAGTTGCATCACCATCTGAAACGTTAGTCCGTAATGTGTAGTTTTGGAAAAATCCAGTAAGAATATCCGTTCTTGCCTTATTGATCGCGGTGTGTACTTATTGTGGTACGAATCCAAGTACAAAAGCAAATTTAATATGGGTCTTTGAATGAATCTGCACAATAGTTTGGCGCGAGATGACAGTGCTGACGGAGAAGGTAATACCTAATGGATAAATCTTCAATGTCTGCTTTGAAACATACGGAATATCTATGCATGCAGGTGATAACACAAGTGTGATCATCAAGTACAAATTCACCGAGTTAGCAAAGTGCCAGCAGGATTAATGGCGATGGTATTGATATGTCCAGAGTGGCCCTGCTAAGGATTACCAACCTGCTGGCGTATGGTACGATCGTTCGAACAGCCACATGTGAGCAGGCGTGTGCCATCGGGCGTCCACGCGAGTGACCAATTGTATGATGTGTGAGCCTTGAAGGATGCGACGCGTTTTCTTCAAGTTGTACCTAAATTATAAATTTGAATATTGCTCGGTGTTGCGATGGTAAGAAGTTCTCCAGACGGTGAAACCTGACTACCACACCCGATCGGATCTGCTTGTTGCTGCCAGGTTTTGGTGTTCCACAGTTTCTTCATATTGTCCCATGAACCACTGGCTAGTACTGTTCCATCGGGAGAAAAGTCTAGTGAGTAGATATGATTGGAGTGGGCTTTGATGGGTTGGGTGAGTGATTTGCCAGTTTCTCCGTGCCAGATGATGGCCTCTCTGCCAGTATCACCGCTTGCTTATCGCGCGAACAACGCATTTTGTCTACAGCTCTATTTTACCAATATTATGACGAAGCTACTTGTAGTCCCAAGTTCTCGAGTCGTTCGCTGCATCATGCTAGAGAATCACCTCAAGCTCAGTCATACGATTGTGATCGCGCCAGGTTTGGAATAAGTGCATTGCCCGTAATTTTCTAAACCTAAATTCTCTGTAGCTAAACATTTGAGAAATGCACCTTTGCTAAGATACAATAATATGACTTCACCGTGAAAGACTATTGTTACCTGAGTTGCTTATTACTAGACCAAATGCGATGAATAATTTAGTTCTGATTGACAGATGGGTGATGAAATTCAGGCTGCGGCTCAGCTTACTTACATTTACGTGTTCTGCGGTTGCCTTCCATTCCTGCAGAAGCGTTGAGCATGGTCGAAGTGGGAAAGATGTTTCTATCAAACTGTTAGTTATGGACAAATCTGGGCCCACAAACTCTCTTGTCGGCGGTTTCAGCCGCCAGCCTATCTGTAAAATGAAGTCACCTTACAATTTTCTGCACCAGGATTCTATTTCAGCTGTCGGTCTGAGCCACCTGGAGCTCATGATCACCACGAGGTCTCCACATCTTCACCGGTGACGGATGTCAATTAAATACCATCCCCATTATGCAAAATGTTGATCAAATAGGCACTAGTCTTACCAAAAGAACACCGCGCACACACATAAGTAGGAGGCAGTTGGGCATCAGGAACCATTCATGATCTAACAGTGTTATGGATGCTGAAGAAACGCTCTCGCCGTCATAGCCCAACCTATCGGCCGCTCGATCAAACACTCCTAAAGTTATGGTTGACTGATTGTAGTCTGTATGGGTATGTAGCAAAGCCAGCCCACAAGACAAACGCGCCATCCACGAATGATAACATGAGGACTTGAGATTGTTCCTGTTGTCGGTGCGGTACTAGCGACGGCGAGAAGTGGCAAAGCAATGGCGGTGAGAGATAGTTGTACGTTTGAGGATGGCAGGGTGCTCTGTGTCGCTGCGTTAGGGCTCACTTCCTATTCTTGGGTCGTCGTCGAGATTGCTAGTCCAAACGTACTCGATAGTACTCAGACGGTAAAGCTAAGTCTCAGCCTGTAATGGTCACTGCAAGGGATATAGTCGGAATCCTCGCCGGGCTTGGGCGCCTCGGTCAGACCAGGACGCAGAATCTCCATGTCATATGCGTCTACACTGGCCATGGAAGGCATGTGGGAACGTGGGAAGCTTTGATCTAAAGAGGGCGACAGTGTCACAGAGCGCTGAGCAATGACCAGCGACAAACAGTACTAGTACTTGAACCAGCCAAGTGATATTCCAAGTGCGAACAAAAACACTGGTATAATGTTGTGATAGGTACAAAAACAAAGCTATGACATTTCTACATCTTGTGCCGCACATATTCCAATTTCTATATCCTCTCAGGCTCTGCACCATCTGATCCGCGATCCTGTGCGACCGCTTCCTCTGATCGTGTCTGTTGAGCTGCCGCCAATCTCATCAGGAAATTCACACATTCCTTGACGTGCCCTTATGTGGACTTATTTACACTTAACTGCCTTGGTGAAATTGAATCTACTTGTCCAAAATTTCAATGTGAATGAATTCAGAAAAAAAAAGTTGAGATATATTAATATACATGTTTTATTGTATTTCGCACTCAAAAAATATAAGATATGCCAGGTGAATGATGTGAGAGAGAGCAAACAAGTTTTGAGATAAGTGAGTTAAGCTAAATAAGTCCGCATAAGGGCACGTCAAGGAATGTGTGAATTTCCTGATGCTCTTATCTTCCTGTCGTTGAGGTAACTTCGACCACGGCTTAGATTGAAGTTCATTCACATCTATAATCGCAAGCTGCTTCTCCAACAAACCACGGAGATCAAGACCATGACGCGCGAGGCGCGGTAGAATAGAGACAAATTGCAGTGCTTGAAGAGGGTCTCTGATGTCGTAGTGTCGAATGTTCCGCTCCATGACGTAGATTTGCTACATCACTGGTGATTTCCTTCGAAGATAGTGAACGAAGAGAGCACATACCTTATTTGTCATCCATGCCATAGTGACTGCACCAAGTGTGACGTTAACAATTAGTCCAAAGACAGGTTTGTCTACGATCCCGAGTTTGGAAAGGAAGGTGACCGATGAAACCAAAGACGTTTTCATTTGGTTCATGGAAGTCGAAATTGCGGACTTGTCCTTCTTTTTGTACTCAGCCAACAAGACTGGAAGTAGTAGGTTTTGTTGACTAGGTTCGTCGCAGGGTGCATCCTTGGAAAGTATTGCTTCTTGTGTCTGCATCACTTGATTGCGATCAGGATGGTGGAGGAATGGGTCGTGCAACTGATTTCGATTGGGTTTTTTGGATTCCGATACGCGAGAAGAGGAAGGGACCTGAAGGGACCTGCCGGATGTGGTTGTTTGGCGGTGACCGTAGGGCATTTCGATCTGGTGTGGAGTTTCCCCCGTACTTGTGTCGGGCTTGTCCCGCTTTGGGCCCTGGACTAGCATGAAAGATTTCAGGAACGTGTCTTTCTCCTCGACACTAGATATGCGCTGTGTCATCGTGGTAGCAACACCAGAACATGGAACGACAAGCGTCACATTTTCCAGTGACCGGATCCTTGGAGGAGTGATCTGCAATCACTTCAGCAAAATTGCCCATCAAGAGGCGACGCTTAATGTCGTCAGAAGATTGAGTTGCTTGATCTCGCGCGGCTGCGGCCTGCTCCCAACTGCCAGCGGTCTCTCTAGTCAAAGGAGTACATTCTTCCTGTTCAAGGCAGAGGCTCCGGTATTCCTGAATGACCTTGATGGCCCATGATGCAAAGGAAGTGTCATCTGCAGCGGGATTACGAGCCAAATTTAGCTGTCGCTCCAGCCTAGACGAATAATTAGAATGAGGATCGCCTGGCATATGAATCACGCACAACACATCCCATTGCGAGGGAGCGGGCTGGAAGAAGTTGAGAAGCAGGGCATCCCATTCATGACGCCGATCGGCTTCGTTGGCGCCCTGCAACTTTGCAATATCATCACACTGGCGAGCACTGGTGACAGCATGCAATAGAACTGAAAACTTGGACGAAATAAACTCGACATCCTCCAATGATGAAACATCATTTGGGGTGGACTGGCAATTAGGACCGCTGTTCATGGTGCATAGATCTGTTCTGATTCCCGACACAAAGCAATCTACCTTGGCATTCAATAGCTGCCCGATGTCATGAGAATTAGTACCGAAAGTGATCCTACAAACTCACTATGGTTCTGATATCATCCGACCAGCTAAATTCCGTCATTTTATCATACAACTCTACCATTGTATTAATTCCGGTCTTCTTCGCTAGTTCTTCAGACTGTACTGGGATCCGACCGACGGTGAACGCATTGCGTTCAAACAGCCAGTTGGATAATGTCATACTGTCATCAAGGCCGGTATCAGACAGAGCAACAAATCTGGACGCGAGAAACGATCATTGAACGGTGGTCAGCCAAGAAACAGGTTCCATACTGCGAATTTGGGTATGGGCTGGGTGCATGCAATGAGGTCAATGTCCTGACCTCAGATAACGATCGTAGCGTTGGACTGGTCCTTTTTGATGATCTCTTCGAGGACGATGGTTGCGGCCCTCTTCCTCAGCAGGTAAAATAAGATCATGAATAGAGTAACTGATGCAAACCTACCGTCCTTTCACGTTTATCGCGCAGGCCTCTTGGGGGGCCCTAAAGCTTCGAGTTAGTTTTGTGTTGATAAGTGTGACACAGCTTAAATTACTGACCGGATGTTTGCACCATGGACTTGTTCATCCTCGACGATCATCACAAGCATGGGAGAACTCATTGTTTCGTATGATACAAGCGCAGTATCCGAGAGCAGGGGAGGAGTATGAGGACTAGATGAGGATGATGCCTCGCTAAATGGGCATTAACATTCTGACTTACAAGTAAAAATAAAAAGTCGTACCTAGAACTCGTCTCCACGTGTACCTGGTGGGTCCAAGATGCCACCCGTTCGTCCAATAGTCCTCCAGACTGAGTTTCAAAGTCGGGTAAATCGGATCTCCAGTGCAACGGAGTCAGGGAATCGACTGCTTCTATCGACATCGAACCCTTGATATCTTCGAAATGAGTCCGCAACCCCAAAATGAATTGGGCAAGGTTGATAGCAGAACAAGTGTCGGTGAAATCAAACACCCCCATCAAGGAATCTAAGCCGATATCTGCCGCTAAAGCGAGATGCGCTAGAGGCTACAGGAATGTCAATGTGGAAAAATATGCAGTGATTTTGAACTTGCCATGTGGCCTTCCTCTGACTGATCGGGGTCGAGCCACCCGAAAATGGCTGTGGCAATTGTACCTGTGCTGGAACAGCACAGGCCGACAACAGGCTGACGGATCCCCCACACACGTCTCTGATAAAGAGTGCTGCACATTAGAGGAATGATATTATGGGAGTTGGCAACTAGTAAAACTGGGACCACAGCAGAAAGGCGTCTGCCTCAACCCGAAAGCATATGCGCTTGCAAGGGCAGGTCGAGTGACTCAATGAAACCATCGCTCGAGTCAGAATCTGCGGAATCCATTGATTCATCCTCGTCCTCCTCGTTTCGCGAGCTGGTCCTGGACGTGTTAGAATGGGTCCTAGGCGCAGAAAAGATGGCATGTGCAGCAAGAAGAGTGGCACGTCCGTCGATGAGATTCAGCGGCTGACTCGCCACGTTCTGAGCTCGTGGCATGATGAACGATGCATCTTCGCTGTAATGATATTTGGTTCTTGGTTCAATGCTTGACGAGCATGTCACTTACAGAATCATACCATCTGGGGACAACATATTTGACAGTGCATGGAGGAGCTGAGACCAAAGGGGAACAGTAGATCTCTCGCCACCGTAATGAGGAAGCTCAGCAAGTGCGCTTAGTCCTGTGGCTGTTGACTGAATCAAGACCTGAAAATCCTTTGCAGTGTATGAATCTGATGCAAGTGCTCCATGGGAAACGAGTGGCTTTGAAAAATTCGAGGATGACGCACTGGAAAGATGCTCCGAGACGTTACTTGAGCTGTCGGGACAGTGGAACGGAGACAGCAAGGAAGTAATACCACGCACTGGTTCAGGCCAGCCTGTAGGTTGGGTCACGTAGTGGACAACCTCGCCAAAAGTCATTATGAGTCAAGTGGTGTAGACTTTGGAAGCACTTGGTGGTTAGTTGTACTAGCATGTAGTACTTAAAAGTTAACACTAGGTTCAGCAGTATGCAATTGATCGAAGAATCTATAAAGTAAGGGGGGAAAGGTGGGAATGTGCTCGCTAGCTCACATGGCTTTCACTTAGGAGCGCTTGCTATGCTTAGCTCGCTTAACACCTTTTTGGAAATTTGTCGCGTGGTTTTTTCGAGTGCCGACTCACTGTTGTCCCATTGTATGATTGCGTGACGTGATGCGTGATTGCGTGATTTGGTCACGTGACTGCGCAGCTGGTGGAATTTGCCATGGGTTGTCTGAAGCTGGGGTAAAATCAAATTATTAGGATGGAGCCAAGGCCAGGGAGCCAAAGGGAGTGTGAAGCCAAAAGTGAAGCTAAAAAGGAGTGCAAAGGAGTGGAAAGCAAAAAAGGAGGGCAAGCCAAAAATGAGTGCAATTGCAGAAGATGGCTGATAGGTAAAAACAGAAGGAACTCACCAGGGGCTGGAAGGAGTGGTGGCACCATCAAAAGGCATGGTCAAGTTGTCAGGAACAGGTTGATACCTATGACAAGCTACTCCATCAGGCACCAATACCAGGTTGGAAGTTGCCAGCAGGCTGGAAGTGTCCTCCCCTACCCTCAGGAATTGATGGATTTCTCTTAGATTGATTATAATTTTGGCTATCAAGGAATCTAAACTTTGTCATTTGAAAAATCATTTTATTTGTTTCAAAAGCTGCTATGATCATTAGGATGCAGAGATGGGGGGACAGAAGAGCATGGGGAGGAGAGAATGAAGGCATGGGAGACAGGAGGTGGGAGACGGGAGATGAGAGACGGGAGACAGGAGACGGGAGACAGGAGACAGGAGATGGGAGACAGGAGACAGGAGAGATGGGAGACAGGGGAGATGGGGAGATGGGGAGCAGGGAGACAGGAGAGATGGAAGATGGGAGAGATGAGAGATGGGAGATGAGGGAGATGGGGAAGATGGGTGATGGGTGATGGGAGATGGGAGAAGGGAGAAGGGAGAAGGGAGAAGGGAGATGGGAGATGGGAGATGGGAGATGGGAGATGGGAGACAGGAGACAGGAGACAGGAGATGGAACATGGGAGATGGGAGACAGGAGACAGGAGACGGGAGACGGGAGATGGAACATGGGAGACAGGAGATGGGAGACAGGAGACAGGAGACGGGAGACAGGAGACGGGAGACGGGAGACGGGAGACAGGAGACGGGAGATGGAACACGGGAGATGGAACACAGGAGATGGAACACAGGAGATGGGAGACACAAGATGGGAGATGGGAGACAGGAGATGGGGGAGATGGGGGAGATGGGAGACACAAGATGGGAGACAGCAGACTGGTAAGAGGAAATGAGAGACAGGAGACCAGTAACAGGAGATGGGAGATGGGACACTTGCATAATTTTGTCATGTGACAACTTAATACTGTTGCCCCCTATTAAAACTTGACACAAAAGATTTATTCAAGTTAATAGTTTGCAGTAAATAATAATAAAAAAATCAAAATCAAATGCAATGACATGAGGATGAGATGGGCAATAAACTCACAAAGATGGTGATGTGGTACTTTTACTTCTCTCAAAATATTGGTTAAAGTTATAATTTATTTCAAGACCTGTTATCATTATTAAAGATAATTATTAGGATGAAGCCAAGGCCAGGGAGCAAAAGGAGTGCTTCGCACTCCTTTTGCTTCCTGTGCCGAAGGCACCACGGGTGGTGGACTCGTCTATAAAGTAAGGGGGGAAAGGTGGGAATGTGCTTGCTAGCTCACATGGCTTTCACTTGCATCGCTTAAGAACGCTTAGCTTGGAATGGAAATTTCTCGCGTGGTTTTTTCGAGTGCCGACTCACTGTTGTCCCATTGTATGATTGCGTGATGTGTGATTGCGTGATTTGGTCACGTGACTGCGCAGCTGGTGCGCTGTAGTTCTCTAGATATACCCTCGAGCTCCAATCTTCGTTTCCTCTTTTCCCCCACCACTGCTCCCTCTGCCACATCTTGAGAAAGTAATACTTTTTCAACATACTCAACCTCCGTTTGTTTTTCTGCTTTGTTTTGGTAGATATATCTTTCACTGTTCTTGATTCCTGTAAGCCTATATAGTGTACATATTGAAACTATGATAAAAATTATTGATTATGTAATCAGATATCACACATTTTCGCTTTTTGACGTGTTTTTGGACCCTTTGGACCCCTGGACCTGGACCTGGACCCTGGACTGGCCGTATCTTGGAGTTTGAAGCATTGTGAGTGTGATTGTTGTTTGTTACTGGCCCTGTATTCCATCTGGACTCGTGAACTCCTGTCGATTCAAGACGAATGTGTAACCAAGTCCTACTTCCCTGGCCATCTGTTCTTGCAGGTGTTCGCTGGTTGTTTCTGGACCTCTGGGTATACTACAGTGCAGAGATTTTGGATTGGCGGGGCACTTTTCTGTGCTAAGTTGGTCTGCTTGCAGTCTTCTTACAGTTGCCATCCTATCCTTCGGGATAATTTCTTGGACAGCTTTCAGCTGTTCTTAGCACTGTCATACGTCGAACTTCCAGGGTATTAGCTCATCCTGGAAACTGCTGGTACTTCTTCAGTCACTCTCGGCAATATTTGTTTGGACCTTTGGTATGTGATATTTTGCTATATATATATATAATATGATGGCTTATCTTTGACACAGTGGAACTACAACTGTTGGAAATTTAGTTCTTCTCTCTCTTTGTTTCATATATCTTCTCCAATGTATGTGGTTATTGACATATTTATTTATTTTGACTGATATTTATTCTTGATAGGAATCCCTCCACTCCTCCTACCTCTCCTCAGCGGGCACAGGCTGCTGCACGTCAGGCTGAGAGGAATCAACGAAATATTGGCTCCCCTCCTGCACGTCGCCATCCTGCTCCTATAGCTCAACCATTAGAAAATGCTCCTCAAATGGTAAGAATCAATTTTCTGATTTTCATAAGACATGTTCTGATGTGTTCATAGAATATTCCTCAGATCTTGGGAAATTTGAACCATGGTCCAATTCCCATGCAAAGGTTTCCTAATATGCCACGTCATGTTATCGAGCATCATGAGGCTTAACGTATGTGGCGTCTACACCACCCACCACCACCTCCTAGGCCACCTGTTGCTGCTCCAGCCTTAGGACCTCCCTTTGGTCAACCTGTTCCTGCTCCAGCCTTAGGGCTTCCCTTTTGTTATATTCCTCCACCTGCTGCACTTCAGAATGAGTATGAACGTCGTATGGCAAATGTTGCTGCAGCCACAATAAATAGCCATGAAGCATGCTGTGCTGCCAGGCGAAGGCGTAATAATCCTCAACAACAACCTGCATCTCCTGCTCCTGCTCCTGCTCCTGCTCCTGCTCCTGCTCCTGCTCCTACTCCTGCTCCTGCTCCTGCTCCTGCTCCTGCTCCTGCTCCTGCTCCTGCTCCTGCTCCTGCTCCTACCCCTGCTCCTGCTCCTGTCCCTGCCCCTGGACAGCCTCAGAATGACTTGGCACTCTTTCATATGCTGCAGCAGCAAGCTGCACAGGGACACAACATACAGCAGCAGCTAGCTGAGATAGTTGCTAGACATGCTGAAGATGCTCGCCGTCAATAGCAGCAGGAAAAGGAAGCTGAACAGATGAATAGACAGAACTATGACCATTATATGCATGGTCCTATTCACTATGAGGGTGCAGTTGGTCCTCACAATTTCAACAATCCCCAACAATACTTTGCACCTAATCCTGCACCACCTTTGCCTGTGCCACCTCAACCTGATTATCAACAATTTCACAATCAGTTTCAGCATCATTTCCAGCAGATTTAGCAGGAAGATAGAGAAGCACAGGAGACATTACACCAGCAGCAGATCCAGCAACAATTCCAGCTGCAGGAAGATAGACAGGCACAGGATATTCTACGAGCAGGTCAACAGGAAGAGGAGCATTTCAATAGTCAAACTCAGGATCGTCAGCGAGCAGGTCATGAGGAAGAGGCCCGCCACAACCATACACAGCAGAGAGTTCATGAGGAGCAGGAGCGTCTTAAGGAGGCACTACATGAATATAATGACCCAATATCTCAAGAGCAACATGCAGATGATGAAGAGAGAATGAGAATCCAACAGCAGGAACAACACCAGGAGCATGAAGAAGAGGACAACCAGCATATCAATCAGGTCATTCCTATTCCTGATGGAGCTCAACCATATACAGAACCAGCCAACCGTCATACTCTTGGTCCCCTTAATGTGGAGTGTCCCAAATGTCATGCACTTCACTTTGCATGTGAAAGACTCTCCAACTCCTCTTTGCAAAACCCTCGCTTTGGTATGTGCTGCTTGCAGGGCCAAGTCAGCCTTCCCCCATTTCCAGCATGGCCACCTGAGCTGGAGCAGGCATATAGAGACAGAACATTTGTGTCAAAAATTCGCCAATACAACAGTGCTCTTGCATTTACCTCTGTTGGTGTCAACATTGAGGATCGTGCTGTTCAAAGATCTGGCCCAAATGCTTTTCATATCCATGGCTCTCTCCATCACCTCATGGGCAGTCTTCTACCTCCAGAGGGTGTCCAGCCTTCATATGCACAACTTTATATATATGACTCTGAAGAAGCCACCAACATCCGCACCACCCGTCCTGGAAATGAAGGTCTTGATTGTCAGATTCTCAGAGATCTGCATGACATGTTGCATCAAAAACACCCCTATGCTGCTGTCTACAAGCAAGCCTATCAAATCATGCAAGAGAAGCCTCCAGACAGATGTTGCTGTGCGTATTCACTTCCTGCCAGGCACAGATGGTCGAAGATACAACCTTCCCACTGCTAATAAAATTGCTGCAGCTCTTCCTGGAGATGGATCTGAGGAGGTGTCTCATGAATGCGACATCATTTTATATTATCAAAATGGTCGACTTAGGCGCATTAGTCAACTCAACCATGCATATGCCTGTCTTCATTATGTCCTTCTCTTTCCTAATGGAGAGGATGGCTGGGACCTCTACATTGATATGATCATTCCTCAGGGTGGACGTGCACGTGCCAAAAAAGTGACTCAGCTGCTGTATTATGCCTTTCGTCTTCATCCCCGTCCAGCTCGCATTGACTACAACAACATCTTTCATGGTGGAAGGCTGTTCCAGCAGTATGTGGTTGATGCTTGGGCTTCCATTGAGCAGAGCAGACTCAACTGGATAAGAAACAACCAGAAGAAGATCAGGGCTGACTGCTACCAAGGCCTCACAGACAATATTCTCAATGATGGAGTAGGCAATTTGGCTGAGACAGGTCATGCTATAATCCTTCCCTCCTCTCATTCTGGAAGCCCTCGCTATATGCAGCAGCTACTGCAGGACTCCTTGGCCATCTGCCGTGCCTGCAAGAAACCTGATCTCTTCCTGACAATGACTGCCAATGGGACCTGGCCTGAGATTACTGAGAATCTCCTTCCAGGTAAAGTGACATACTGATGCATTATTATGACTTGATTCTGACAAGTTTTCTAATGTAGGTCAAACTGCTGTGGACCGTCCAGACTTGGTGGCTCGTGTATTCTATCAAAAGCAGTAGGCTCTGCTGAAGAAAGTTTGCAATGGCTACTATGGCAAGGTTGCAGGATTGGTGTACACCATTGAATATCAAAAGCGTGGTCTGCCTCACATGCACCTTCTCATCTTCCTGGATCCAGACCACAAGATTCGCACTGTGGAACAAATAGACTCCTTCATCTCTGCCAAGATCCCTGACAGAAATGTCCATCCCCAACTCTATGAGGCTGTGGAGAAATACATGCTTCATGGCCCCTGCTCTCCAGAATGTTGCTTGGAGAATGGACGTTGCAAAAAGCATTTTCCAAAGTCTTTCTGTGCCCAGACATTGATGAAGGAGGATGGCTATCCAGAGTATGCAAGACCTGACAATGGTCGCACTGTCCAGAAGAATGACACTGTCTTCACCAACAAAGATGTTGTTCCTCACCCTCCACAACTCCTGGTGGAATTCAACTGCCACATCAATCTTGAAGTCTGTGCTTCCATCAAGTCTGTGAAATACATCCACAAGTACATCTACAAGGAAAATGACCGTGCCACTTTGGAGATGCCAGGACCAGTGGATGAGGTCAAAACCTACCTTGACTCCAGATACATCAGCTCCACTGAGGCTGCATGGCACATCTTTGAGTTTGGAATGCACCTTGAATGGCCCTCTGTCTACCGTCTGCCAGTCCACCTTCCAAATGAACACATGGTGTTTTATGATCCTGAGGATGATGCCCAGGATGTTCTTGAGCGTGCAGCAACCAAGGAGACTTGCCTTACTGGATGGTTCAAAGCCAATGCCAACAATATCTTGGTGGCAGCTGGAGCCCATGACCACCTCTACCAGGACTTCCCCTCAAAATTCGTATGGAACAAGACCGCATGGAAGGTACGACAACGTGGAATGGCCATTGGAAGGATGTACTCTGCTGCACCTGGATCTGGAGAGCGCTTCTACCTGAGATTGCTTCTGACTGTAGTAAAAGGTATGATGCTCATGTCAATTTTTATCAATAAACTCACAATGTATTCAAGGGGCCACCTCCTATGAGAACCTTCGAACAGTTGATGGTGTTTTTATATGACACTTTCAAGGAGGCATGTCAACGTAGGGGTCTACTTGAGGATGACAATGAATGGATCCAATGCTTGCAGGATGCCTCTCACATGAGCACTGGACATGGCATGCGCAATCTCTTTGCCATCATCCTCATCCACTGCAACCCTACAGACCCCAGTGATCTTTGGAACCAATTCAAGGACAATCTCTGTGATGATCTGCGTCACCACCTGTCTCATGCCCCATTCAACATTCCTAACCCACAAATGAAGAGGTCTATGACTATGGTCTCTATCTCATTGATGGAAAGCTTCGCAAAAATGGAAAGTCTTTGCAAGTGATTCCTCAGATGCCTACACCTCAAATGGCAGCAAGATGGGGGGCCATGCAGGGAAATCAGCTCATTGCTGAGCAGCTCCAGTTAACCAGGAGGAGCTCCAGCAGATGGTGGATCCAGGAGTGCTTTCTCTCAATCAGGAGCAGAGGACAGTCTTTGATGCAGTGGTCAATGATGCCATGCAAAGAAATGAGCAGACACCTGGACATGCATTCTTTGTCCACAGTGCAGGTGGATGTGGCAAGACATATCTCTGCAAGCTCATTGCCTCAAAACTCCGTGCTGAAGGCAAGATTGTCCTGTGTGTGGCTTCCTCTGGAATTGCTTCTCTCCTCCTGCCAGGTGGACGTACAGCTCATTCGCGATTCAAGATTCCAATCCCCATCAATGAAGACAGCTCCTGCAACATCAAGAAAGGAGATGTTGTGCATGAGCTTCTGAAGGCCACCTCCCTCATCATCTGTGATGAAATTCCAATGCTACACCGTCACAATCTGGAATGCCTTGACCGCTCATTGCGCGACCTTCTCAATGTTGATGCTGATTTTGGAGGATTATCCATACTCTTTGGAGGAGACTTCAGACAGACTCTACCAGTGGTGGCTCATGGATCCAGGAGCAGATAGTGGGTGCTACCTTCTGCAGATCTCGCATTTGGCCAAGGCTTCAGATCTTCCATCTCAAGACAAACATGCGCCTTGGTCAAGACCCTGCCTCTGATGAATTTGCCAAGTGGCTTCTAAAGATTGGAGCTGGAAAGAACACACATGCTGATGGAACAATGGTCCTTCCAATTCATATGCGCTGTGCCAACAATAGTGTCCAGTCTCTCATCAATGCCCTCTACTCTCCTATCCTGCTTCCTGACATCCTCCTGTGAATGATTCCTTCTTCCTGGAACGTACCATCCTCTCTGCAAAGAACATTGATGTGGATGAAATCAATGCCAACATTCTTGAATTGTTCTCTGGAGAAAAAGCAGTGTTCACCAGTGCAGACTCAGTTGCTGAGAGGGACTATGACTATATCCCTCATGAGTTCCTTCACACTCTGATACCATCAGGGTTCCCTTTGCACAAATTGGAACTCAAAGTGGGTGTTCCTCTGATGCTGTTGCGCAACTTGGATCCCACCAATGGCCTCTACAATGGAACCAGGATGATCCTCCTGTCTTGGACCACACATGTGCTCAAATGTCGGATTCTCAAGGATGGAGTTGATGAAGCCCAGCAAGACAATCAGGACACAGTGCTGATCCCCAGGATGACTCTGGATGCCACTGCTGAAGACAACCCAATTACTCTAAAGCGTCGACAATTTCCTGTCCGTCTTGCATTTGCTATGACAATCAACAAGGCTCAAGGTCAAAGTGTGAAGTGGGTTGGACTGGATTTGAGAACTCCTGTGTTCAGTCATGGACAGCTGTATGTGGCATTGTCCAGGTGCACTCACCCAGAGAGTGTGTGTGCTATCTTTCCAGAGCATGAAGAAGGGTCAAAGACGACCAATGTGGTGTATACAGAAGTGCTGAAAGGACTTGGAGATCAGATTGAGAATTGATTGATGTAGTTTTATGTAAAGTGATATGTAGTGTACTTTTAGTCTTGCTGAAATGGTGGTGAAATGTACATGTTTGTTTGAAGATTTACTAAAGAGTGCTTCGCACTCTTTTTGGCTTTTCTGTGCCTTGGGCAAAAGAAAATTATTAGGATGAAGCCAAGGCCAGAAAGCCAAAAAGAGTGCTTCGCACTCTTTTTGGCTTTCTGTGCCTTGGGCAAAAGAAAATTATTGGGATGAAGCCAAGGCCAGGAAGGCAAAAAGAGTGCGAAGCACTCTTTTTGCCTTCCTGTGCCTTGGGCAAAGTGAATTATTAGGATGAAGCCTTGGACAGGAAGCAAAAGGAGTGCGAAGCACTCCTTTGCTTCCTGTGCCGAAGGCACAATGGGTGGTGGACTCGTCTAAGAAGAAAGGGAGAACGGGTGTGAAAGTTGTCGCTAGCTCGCGTGGCTTTTGCGTACGTCGTGTAGGGCCATGTAGTTTTCGCTTATGCTCGCGTGCATTTCGGTTAGCTCGCTAGACGATTCCATAGAGAAAACTTGCATGATTGCGTGAAAAAAACGTCCGATTTCAGAATTTCGACAGCTAAAATTCTACGGAGTCCAAAAATTTCGAAACACCTGCCAAACGCGATATAGTGGACAGTAATCCGCACGCCTGCTGCGCTCCGGGCACAATACGGATAAACAACGCACTTTTCCTACCATGGGGGAGTGAGCATCGAGAATAGCAAAAGCAATAACGGAAAGTTTGTCACGTGTTGGGTTACACAATTTGCTTGCATTTGGTTACACAAATCATTACACAATTTTGGTTGCATTTGGTGACACAAATCATAACACATTTTGATTACACCATTTGCTTACATTTGGTGACACAAATCACAACACATTTTGATTACACCAATTTGCTTGCATTGAGTAACACAAATCATAACACATTTTGATTACACAATTTGGTGACACAAATTTTCACACAATTTGGCTGCTTCTTTTGACTAGAATTCTTGAATTACATTGCCTTCCCTGCAGCCAAGTTGTAACAGAGTGCAATATAATATACACTTTTTGTGGGTTTTGTTTGTTATTGATGATGATAGAAATTGACTTATGGATGAGTTCAGAAAACTCAAATCTTGCTATAAACAACCAATTTGAATGATAAAATGGAACAAAATATACCTGTTCAGTGAGTTGCTGCTGATATGTATTGGTACATGATGCTAATGTTTGCACATCACCATTTAGAAATATAGAACAGACCACCCCAGAACATGATCGTCGATCACAGCGCGAACTGGAAAGACTTGATCGACTTCAGATGACTTCCCCTAGCAGGCGCAATCATCGTCATGCTACCATACCAATCAGAATAGATCCGCTGCTCCTGTACAGCCAAATTTCATGCCAGCTGCGCCTGTTATGCAGCCTCCTTACTTTGCACATCAACCGCTGCCAGTTGCGCAATATCCTGGCTTGCCTCGAAATGCAATCGAACATGTGTTGCATGCTCATCGTCCTCCTGTTGATTATAATGCACGTTTGAATGACCAGACAAATGCTGCTCACAACAACAGACGTTGTCAGCGTAATGTTCGTCGACAGCAGGACAGACAGGAGATAAGACAGCAGGCGCAAGCAGAGCTCATGGCAGCACAGATACAGCCTCCACATATACCTCATATTCCTAACGAACCTGTTCAGCCTATTCAACCCGCACCTCCTGTGCCTCCTGTGTATGGTCCTATTCATTATGAGGGTGCAGTTGGTCCTCACAACTTTGATAATCCCCTCCAATACTTTGCACGTCCTGTACAACCTGTACCTGCACCACCTGAACCTGATAATCATGACCAGTTCAATGACCAGTTTCGGCAGCAGCTTGAGGCAGAGCGCATTAGAAATGACTTGCTTGAAAGACAAGCACAGAATGAATTTCTTCACCAGCAGCAGCAGATTCAGCATCAGTTGCAGCAGCAAGAAAGCTGAGCGTCTCCATAGACAGGCCCAAAATGATCTGGCAGCCTTTCACTTGATGCAGCAGCAAGCTGCACAGGGAAATGGAAACCATGCTTTGCACCAGCAGCAAATAGCTGAGATAATTGCTAGACATGCTGAGAATGCTCGCCGTGAACAGCCGCAAGAAGCTGATTTGATGAATCGACAGCACCGAGGCCCTCAGAACTTTGATGATCCTCACATACCTAATCCTATGCCACCCAGAAATAATGTACCAGCACAGGAGGCATTTCGAAGACAGCAGATCCAATGGCAAATTGCGCCAGCAAGAAGCCAGGAGGATCAATAGAGAGGCTGAGGAGGCTCTTCACCA
>JABCPU010000485.1:0-47963 GCA_016800925.1 Suillus spraguei | reverse complement strand
AGACTAATGGTCAAAACTGAGAGGCTCAATCAAGAACTAGAAACGTACCTGCGCATCTATTGCCGCAATAATCCTGAAGATTGGGTAGAACACCTACCAATCGCCGAATTTGTCCACAACCACCGAAAACATGACGCAAGGAATGCATCACCTTTCTATCTGATGATGGGATACAAACCATGCTCCATCCTCACCTAATCCCTGACTCATCCATCCCTGCAGCAGAAGATTGAGTATGATCCTGCAGAAGATAAGAGAAGAAGCAATCGCCTGCCATAACATTGTGATGCAAACAATGGCCGAATGATCCCGAGGAGAGAAGTACACTCCATGGAAGATCGGAGATAAGGTCTGGCTATCTGCTACTAATCTTAGACTCAAACTCCCATTGCCGAAACTTGCGCCGAACGATACGGACCTTTCCTGATCATCGATGTTTTATCGCCCATCACATTTACGCTCAAACTCCCTCCACAATGGAAAATTCATCCCACTTTCCATGCTTCTGTCTTATTGTCCTATAGTGAAATGGACGTACACGGTCCGAACTTCCCCGAACCACCGCCTGACATCATCAAAGAAGAAGATGAATACGAAGTAGAAGCAATTCTTTCCCACAAAGGAACCGGCACTCACCGACGCTATCTAGTCTCCTGGAAAGGGTATTCATCGGGAGATAACGAATGGCTCCCAGAAAAGAGCTTAAAGAACTCCGCTCGAATCCTGAATGCTTATAAGAAGCGACACTCCCCTCTGAATATTCCTCAGTCAATCAAACTGCACCAGCACTTGATCAACTAAAGCCTTTCAAAATGTCTTTTCCCACTGCATACATCACCCCCGTCACTATTGCCAACATGACTCTGATTCCGACGCAGAAAATTATGGAACCCTTGCCACCAAAATCGACAACACCTCTTACATTGAAGCCGCCCTTCTATGTGAAGGACACGCTCTTGAGATTGAAAGAATCCTCACAGAAAGAGGTGCCTTCCCTGCCTTACTTCTCGTCAACATCATCCGCACCGCCGCTCTCATCGAAACTACCATTAATGAAACCACAGAAATCACGTATCGTCAGCGCATCCTACATTTACAAAAACGCATTCGTTCTTATGCTATGCTGTTGCTTCCCCATTCTTTTAAAAGTGATGTGAGGAAGCTATTCACATCATGGCCGAACGTCGAGCAGGTGTTGCTCGACCTCCCACTCTGCAAAGAGATATGGACCCACTTCCAGTCCTCCACCCCCTTCTTCGCGCATCTATTCTAACGTTGATGCCTTTGCTGGCTTATACACTGCTGTTCAAGAAATTGGACAGCTCACCAATGCAGTCGTCGAAACTATCCAACAGTCAGTCGTGGAAACTGTTAAGACTGTACTCAAGGGTAGAAAGATCCGAAGGGCTTTTGGCCTCAGTTCGTACACTGTGCCCCTTTCTCGAGTAATGCCCCTTATTTCTGGGAGGAGTTATTCGTCCGAAGACCCGGGAGAGTTTGCGTGACGGATCCGGGTGTCCGAAGGTGTCGGATATGATACGTCCGAAGGTAATTCGGAATGTAAGGAGAGGACAGAGATTAAGGCTAGTTTCGGAACGAGTTCCTAACTAGAAACTAACGGAGATGGACTATCCGAAGATAGAGTCGGAGGTATAGACTATAGGAATCAATCCTAAGTCTCGGAAGGTGACTTTAAGCGGAGAGTGACTTAAGTCCAGAGGAGGCAGAATGAGTAGAATCTAAGATGATATTCGAACTAAGGTTCTACGGAGATCTACAAGTGGTTTATATACAGTAAGTATCTAAGACGGATAATCAGCAAGTCCGGGACCGAGGGCTATGTACGAAGTGTAACGGAAGTCTATTAGTTATTGCACAGCGGATCAGTAAGCATGAATCGGAAATGAGCACAGGAAACGGATCAGTAACACAGGACGGAAATATAAACAGCCGGAGTACCGGTAGTAGGAGAAATGACGAAAGGAGATAGACGCAGGTGTTCACCAGGGAGTTAAGGTGCGAGAAGTGAGTACATTCGGATGGGTGGTCCGGACAGGATCTGTGGACCGGACGGATATGGAAACGATCGGATCTGGACGGATATGATCGGATCTGAGATTAGAAGTATGGTATATGACAGAAACAAGAGCAGCCAGAAATTTAGTCGAAGAAGCTATCACTGATCTGCAGTGAACTCAAGCGGACCTTGCTTCCCACGAACTCCATCTCCTGTCGAACGACCAACTTCACCGCCCCCTGTTATAGTTTCCCATGATCACCCTGCATGGTTATACGAACCCTGCACGGATGAACAGTGTGAAGCTGCGGAAATATTAGGAGTTCCTGTCGCTGAGTTGGTAACACTCGGTCCTCGACTTCGCGACCTTCATATTCACCCCCCAATGTCTATCCCGTCATCATTCGGTCCAATGGACCCTGTCTCGCCAGTCCTAGTAAAGGACTTTGGCGTAACGACCCTTCCTCATCTGACGAACTCCTTGCGGTTGCTGAACGAGCAACTACCCCTGATCTCCCAACGTCAGCATACACCCTTACCACCAAACAGCAGGCACAGCTCAGACGTGACAATGCTTTCACTTTAAGTCGTATGGCGCGGCAAAAGGGAAAGAAGCGCGCCAGATCCACTAGTCCCAAACCCATTATTTCGCCATCACCCTTACGCATGTCTATTTCCTACACTGATGACAACATGAAATGTTGGTTTTGCGGCATTGTTGGACATCGGCAAAAGAATTGCCCCAAGTACCGGTGTCAAATCTGTCTGCAACACGCCCCTACCCACCTATCTATCTACTGTCCCCAACGAGTTGGTCCTCCTCCTTTTACATTAACTTGGAAGGACGACAGGTTCTACGACACACTTCGTTCCTGGGAATGACAGCTTGACGATGAACAAACTCAAGCAGCGGCTAAGCGGGACTCTAAATGGCATGCTGGTGTTGAAGAAGCCGCATACATGAGGAGTGGTTCTTTTCTTGACAAAGACTATGAGTATAGCGATGACCCCATCTACTATGCTAATCAGGATGAGTAAAGTCGGTGACTTTATGTGTAAAATGGGGGTAATGTTACAATCGTATGTGCCCCTATTCATTTTCTGCCTCCTTTACTTTGTATATTACATAATGTGACTCTGACTCATATGCTCAACGCATCTGTACTATAGTTGCCTTCCTTCTTTGGATATGCACTTACATTCTCACGTCTCTCTTGGTCCGTGCGCACATATTGGCCTATTTAAGCATGATGTATTATGCTTGTATACTTTACTTTAATCTTACTGGGTTTTACCTGGAATATCCTTCACTTAGGTCTCCAACCTAAGTCGTCTTGAATCGTCTCTAAGTCTAAGCACTCCTTAGCCTTAGTCTCTATTCTTGTAGAACCTCTTAGACTGGTCTTTGAGGCTGAACCCTTGATCGTATTCAGAACACATTCCTTGTACTTTCACCTTGTCCTTTTTCTGGGCATTGTAGAACTTCCCAGCAGACCATCTGTGTTTTTTCACTGTCGCTGGAGACGCCATCCCAGTTCATAACAGAAGGCTTACTATAGTACAGATGCATTGAGCATATAAGTCAGAGTCATGTTACGTAATATACAAGACAAAGGAGACTAGAAAATGAATAGGGGCATGTACAATTGTAACAGAGGAAGTCGATGGTCTCGTCAATGTTTGTGGTGGCTGCTATGAGTGCGAGATCTTGTTGATTTCCAGAGCAGTCTTCACCGATGTGATCAATGAATGCAGTGAATTGTGGGTCTCCCACACTGCGAATTGCTGTGTTGAGTGGCAATAAGCATATGTTTTCCCATAGTTCCTCCAAATCAAGGTCAGAGAAAGGATCTCACCATTCTTCAAATTGCAGGGGGGGCTGATTGGGATTGTCAGGAGGAGGAGTGGTGTCTCGTGGTCCAGCGCAGTTAAGCCTGGCATCCAATCGATTAGAGTTGCCGACAATCGATCGGAACAGTCACCTGTGACCATATCAGAATTGTTACTCTAGGATATATAATGACAAATATAAGATATACAACGATAAATATAGCGGTGTGTGAAAAATGTGCACGGCATAACGGCAAATCGAACCGTCACCAAAGATCCACCATACCATTTACAGTTGTCAGTGGAGAAAATATTAAAGTCCCTTCTGAGCGCATTCCCGCAGGCAGCTACGTATCCATCAATTTCGACTCGAGGAGGCGCTGGAAATCAGCCATAAGAGTTTTGTTATCCGACGAATCTATAGCATGGGCTGATACTGTGATCTTGTACAAGTTCATCGAGATTATCAAACACAACTCCAAGACTGATCTTTCGTTTATAGATCATTAGATGCGTCTCCTGCATTATCAGTGGAGATCAGAGCTTCCTTCGAGCTCGATCGGATGCTGGGTAATGGAGAAGTCATTGGAAAACTTGAAACATCATGGGACGCGCTGCTTGATCATGGAAGTGAGCCTTTCGGTAAGTAAATACTTCCCATTCATGCATATCTATATTTACATCTCGTAGACATTTCTTTCCCATCCGTTCGTGGTCTCCGGCCTTCCCTCACGCTAAAGGCCACTGTTCTACATGATTGCGACAATCAGGACAGCGCACTACTTGACGTGAGTGACGTCAGCCTCTGTGCTGTTCGCTTCTGTAACCTGTTGATGGAACTCCTTCTGTGCCTATCGTCAGATGTCAGATTGCCCGAGACACTGATGCGGGTCATGCCCAATTTGCCAAATATATGGCAAAAAGTCGGTCTCTCACTTCAATAATGCCATACAGTGTTTTCAGTTGGTCCTGGACCAATGTCCGGTCGGCCATCCTCACCGGGCGGCAGCTCTCACCAACCTTGCGTGGGCCCGCCTTCAAGGTTACACTCGAAACTATTTTCAAGACATCGACTCTATCACTTCGCTCTTCCGCGAAGCACTTGCATTGCGTCCTCAGGGCCACCCTGATCATCCATCAGCTATCTACCACCTCCTCAAAGCCTTGATTTGGCGCTACCGCAAGGAGCGCATGCGGTACATATCCAGGAATCTGTGCAACTGTCCTGCAAGCTATTACTGTTCTGTCCAAAGGGCACCTACCTTTGTAACATCGCGCAGGGGCAGATGGCGTTTATTATGTGATCCGGGAATACAACATATTTCAATGACGCATCAGATGAAGGCGTCCACCTTCGAAGAGTCGTGCTTAAGCTCTGTCCTCTGGGCAACGAATACCGCCCCAGAACCCTCGACAAGCTTGCAGAAGCAGTTGAAGCACGCTTTCACCAGCGCGGTGCCATCAATGATCTAGCGAGAGCATACAGCATCGTCGTGAAGCCCTTTCTCTCTGTCACAAGGAACATTCTGAATATTGCACCTATCTGAATAACTTGGGGACATCACTCAGACTCAGATGACCTCGATGAGGCCATCTCTTTGTATGAAGCAGCGTTTCACCTGCGCCTTCAGGCTGTTGGGTACAAATCTGGTGTTTCACGTTGAATAACCTAGTAATCGCCCTCCAAACCCGTTTCCAGGAACATGGTAACATTATGACAAGTACAAATCGATATCCTCATAACCGGTACTGACATGGATCCGCCTCCTAATCCACGGAGCTTCCACGCCTGACGACTTGTCTTCACCGAATACAGCAGCTTGTTGATGACATCATCGACATGGAGCGGCGATTCCTTCGGTTACTAGCGCCACTGCGTGACTATCCACTTCACCAAACTGTCTTTACATATAACTTCGGCGCTCTGTCTACGTTTCACGAAAACTCGGAAACATGAGGATATCGAGGAGGTTATTCAACTCTGCCAAAAGTCATTGGATGGTTTGCCTTCACTGCACCCAAGTAGATATTTCAGTTACGTGGTGTTGCAGAGAGCCTACTTGTCTCGTTACAGATGGAACGCAAGTCTGCTGATTTGTCGCTCGCTGTAGAGAACTTCAGACTAGCATCGCAACATCCCACTCAGGGATTTCCAAAACGCATAAAAGAGGCTACAGATGGGCTCGCCAAGCAGAAGTCTATCATCATACTCTGCTCTTGAAGCATACCAAACGTGCTTGGATCTTTTTGACAACCACGTGATGACCGATCATCGATCATCTCACGGCGCGAGGCTGCAACCGCTTTTCGCAGCGCCCAATCAATAACAGTAGATGCGGCCTCGTGTGCTATACGTCATGATGATCTACGACGAGCAGTTGAACTCCTGGAGCAGGGTCGTGGCCAGCATGGTCGCTGGCCTCTCGACTCAGGACTCCGCTGGAACAGCTGGAGTTTGCAAGTCCAGCACTAGCTCACAAGCTCTCGGAGATCAACCAACGCTTGTCTGATTCTCAGGGTTCCGCCGGCGGCACTGGATCGAGCAGCAATACAATACAGGAGACTTCAGGAGCAGTGGATACCGTGGTAGCTGAAATACGAAGTCTTCAAGGTTTCTCGCGGTTCATGCTCCCGCCGTCATACGCAGACTTGCAAGTAGCAGCATGTCATGGTCCAGTCATCATCCTCGTTGCAAGTGAATACTCGTGCAGCGCCATCATTGTCCCCACGTCGGGGGAGCCACGCCACATTAGCTTCCCGCGCATGAATCTCACACATCTGGAGGTGCTCAAGAAGGACTTTACCAGGGAGATACGTCATGCATCTGGTGTGCGCCCAGAGGAGACAAGGAAAAAATTGCAAGGCCTCTGCGCATAGTATGGGACGAGATCATGCTTCCCATCGTCATCGTCCTCCAGCGTGATCTCAGAGTGGGGAACCGTTCTCGAATCTGGCTGTGTCCAACTGCAACCTTCACTTCCATTCCTCTCCACGCAGCAAACCCCTTTCGAATGAAAGCATATGGACGTGCACGAGAACTATGCCTGGAGGATGTCTATATCTGTTCTTATACTCCGACACTTTCAGCTCTAATCAGATCTAGACAGATGATGAAGACACGCGTCACTCCATGCTTCGCTGCGATCGGACAAAGTGAACTGGGGGCGGGGCAAGGCGAGGCGCTCAAGGCTATCGACAGCGAACTTGAGCTCGTCCGCAAGATCATCCCCGCGACTGCCAGCCCCACCACTCTCTCCGGCGATGACGCCACACGAGCAGGTGCACTCAACGCTTTGCAGCACAACACTTGGGTGCATCTCGCTTGTCATGGGAAGCAGGACCGTGAGCAGCCTTACTATTCACGTTTCGCCATGAAAGACGAACCTGTCACGCTGCTTGACATCACGGAAAAAGACATTCCTCATGCTGAGTTCGCATTCTTGTCGGCGTGTCATACCGCTGTTGGTGATGAGAGGACACCCGACGAAGTCATCCACCTCGCAGCTGGACTCCAGTTTTCGGGGTTCAAGAGTGTCATTGGTACACTATGGGCGCTCGATGACGCCGTCGCGAATCACGTCGTAAAAGCTTTCTACGAGAACATGGTCGAGGATTTGAAAGATGGCGATATGATGGATTGTACGAAGGCAGCCGGGGCACTCAACCGTGCTACGTGCTCCGTGAAAACTCAAGTGCCGCTTGAGCAGAGGATGGTTTTCATTCATATTGGTTTGTAGTTCTGCGTCCCATTGATTCCGCCTGGTATTGTCTTCGAGTTGTTCATTTTCGATTATTTTTCATCATGGTCACTGTAGCACCGTCAGTTGTAGGGTTATCTTCCATCTTAATCATGCTTTCGTGTTGCATTCCCTCGCACGATATCGTCTACTCTAGAGCCTTGCAATTCATTCAATGTTCCGAGTATTATTGGTAACATGTTCTTCATGCATTTGTGCGGGGGGAAACGTGCTAGCCATAGGAAGGAGATATAGTCCTGGATTATGCTACAATAATAAAGGAGGAACGACCATGGGCATTCCTTCTAATATTTCCTGGGCCAGTTCAACTCTACAATGTGTCATCGACTCCTGAGATCTTAATGTCAACCATCGCTGCCGGTGCAAAAGTTCGTCAGTGAGCAATAGGGAGATTCATGACAGTTTCACCTCTTGTGTTGAACGACACTCAAATCAGAAGAATGGATGTGTTACAACGAGGATCTCTCTCTATGGCGCTAGAGATAGTACAACAGTGAGTGGAGGTCATTGGATGTTCGAATATCTAGCGCGAATATCGATTGAAAACTCGGAAATGTCCAACCGTTCTGAGATTTTGGCCAGTGGGACTTATTCCTTCTGTATAAGCAAGACCTGAGCATCAGCAAATGCACTTTTCAAATGATATTATGGCTTCATAGTGGCACGTACAGATATCGTAAGTACCTATCAAAGAGGTGTTGATTTAGAAGTTGACTAGCTTCTTGTGAAATCTAAGACAAAGATGAGCTCTGCGCACTGGCTCTAATCGTGATCAGACTAACAAAATAGTTGAAGACATTAGTAAGTGTTGTTGTTACTACGGCTGACACCACGAGACGGCTCCCCCCACTACAAGGTCACGGTGACATAGGATGTATCGTCAGAACACGATCAAAAGGTCGTGACGGTCTGAAAGAAGCTTGCGAACTAGATATATGAATATGTATACTTGGGTGAGCGTGTTTAGCACTTGCATGAATGATAACCGTCGAATACACGAACCTGTGAAATAACCAGATGATGATAGTAGGCTACACGGATTAGAATATCAATTTCTGATTGGATGTCACTGGATGTTTGAATTGCGAGCTTACATGATATTATGTAAATGTCCTTCAGTCGTCGTGAGCAATCACTGCGGAAGTGAGAAATTGATCATACCATGTTCCAAAGGAGAAAGGGTAAGTGAGTAGACACAAAACGGACCTGGCTGCTAATCCGACACAAATCCGGCGTATCGTAAATTTTGAAACGAATCCTTTGTTTGGTCTACGAATACAAATGTAAACACATGCTTTTCAGACTTTGCCACCATGTCTTTTCCGACATCCGTTTATTCTCTTCAAATGCCTGCTGTTCCGTCACTAGGTGACTCGGGAAATTCAATCTTTCGATGTCTGCATACGGTTGGATTTATATAAGTAAGGTACGTTTTTCGACCAATTTCTACAAGTCCATCGTCAACTTGCGACGTGTTAGATAACACAGAAAAGATCAAGCTCGAACCAAGTCTCAAACGAGCTTACTATTCGACGCTGATGGTGAAACGGCAATATCCCACTCTCAGTCAGCGTATGATTTCATCTTCCAACTTTCCAAGGCGACGCCGATGGTGCCACGGCTCTCAGTTAGTGCGTGATCTTGTGGCGCACTATCAGTGTCGCCCTAAGAAGCTTGGAAGACACATCCTTAGAGTGGGACATGGCCATGGCACATCAGCCATGGCCATATTCTACTCGCAGGATGTGCGCAATCTTGTCTTTCCGGCGATGCTAATGATGCTACGGCCATGTCCCACTCCCGGTTTGTGCGTGATCTCGTCTTTCAAGGTCATTTTCCGGATCTGATCAGTTTCTCACTTCCGCAATGAATGTTCCCAGACCAAACTGCATTCACACGCCAATGTCAAAAATACAACTTGAGAGTCATGCCAGCTGATTGAACGTCAAGGCGACCAAGCTCATAAAGCAGAGCTACGCAATAATATCATCGCGTAACAGCCTAATAATATAGGATCGACTGGGAATTAATTTACAGGAAATTATAAAACTTCAAACTTGATATTATTCTCAAAAGCCATATTGTCAGTGGTTATGTCCTCATTGATGAACTAGCGAGTCTATCGATGATGGAGCAAGGAATACTGCACTCACTTGCGGAGGGTGGGGTATCACCCAGTGTGATAGTGTTGGGTTACTGGAGTCGTGCGGAAGCTGCTCCGGTCGGCTATTTTGTTTGGCTTAAGGCACGGTGGAACTTGACATTGTAAGAATTGAGCACGCCTAGAATCTGCGCAGGGTCTGGAGAAACTCAAAAGAACCCTGTAAGGTCCTAGTGCTAACAGGGTATATACCGGAAACTGAACAGGCTCGGATGAGCGAAAGCATACATATAACTCACACCCTCCTTTACTCCGCTCGCCGTTATCTCGCTTTACGTGTGGACTTTAGGATCTTTTGACTGTCAGTCCAATTCAAAGCAGTTTGAAAGAACATCTAAAAGAGACTTCGAGTTGTCTGAGACAACGCAAATATAGGGCAGGTAGTTCGTAATCCATATTATACTTTTTCCACCAATCGCGTTGCTCTTTTAGCAGCGTTGGCTAGTGCTGTGGGCAGAACTGGCAAAACCTGGCAGATGGCAGAATCACGTGATGTTTTAAAGAGCTCAATAATAGCAACATAGAATCAATATTCCATGTCCCATCTTCATTTGTATCATCATCCATGAGCATAATTTCATCCTCAATCGCTGCAGGCACCAATCCCTTGTTGATACACTGCAGTTCTACGAAGTAAAATGCTCTCCTTTCCAAAACTTCCTTCCCATCCACATCCCAGTCTAAAGCAAACTCTGTGCCCATCGGTTCTTCCACATTACAAATATATTCAAGTCAAGCAAACTCAGCATCAATATCATCAAGTGAGATTGATTTGGGACCTTTGAGATTGTCACTGGAGACTGCTGAAAGTGGAGGAACGAATGCAAAGTCGGGTTCGAGCTGTTTGGCAACCTCTGTATCAATTCCTGGAAGTTCAGTTGTGGCATCCGTGAGGTGTTCAAAAAGGTTATTATTATCTATAAAGTAAGGGGGAAAGGTGGGAAGGTGTTCGCTAGCTCGTGTGGCTTTCGCTAAGGAGCGCTTGCTACGCTTAGTGCGCTTAGCTCGGTTATTTCGCTTAAGTCCTTTTTGGAAATATCGCGTGGTTTTTTCAAGAGCCGACTCAATACTGTTGCCCCGTTGTGTGATTGTGCGTGATTTGGTCACGTGACTGCGCAGCTGGTGCGCTGTAGTTCCCTAGATATACCCTCGAGCTCCAATCTTCGTTTCCTCTTTTCCCCCACCACTGCTCCCCTTGCCACATCTTGAGAAAGTAATACTTTCTCAACATACCCAACCTCTGTTTGTTTTTTACATTGTCTGCTTCATTTTGGTAGATATATCTTGATTCATGTAAGCCCATATAGTGTAGATATTGAAACTATGATAAAAATTATTGATTATGTAATCAGATATCAGGCATTTTCGCTTTTTGACGTGTTCTTGGACCCTTTGGACCCCCTGGACCTGGACCTGGACCTGGACCTGGACCCTGGACTGGTCGTATCTTGGAGTTTGAAGCATTGTGAGTGTGATTGTTGTTTGTTACTGGCCCTGTATTCCATCTGGACTCGCGAACTCCTGTCGATTCAAGACGAACGTGTAACTAAGTCCTACTTCCCTGGCCATCTGTTCCTGCAGGTGTTCGCTGGTTGTTTCTGGACCTCTGGGTATACTACAGTGTAGAGATTTTGGATTGGCGGGGCACTTTTCTGTGCTAAGTTGGTCTGCTTGCAGCCTTCTTACAGTTGCCATCCTATCCTTCGGGATAATTTCTCGGACAGCTTTCAGCTGTTCTTAGCACTGTCATACGTCGAACTTCCAGGGTATTAGCTCATCCTGGAAACTGCTGGTACTTCTTCAGTCACTCTCGGTAATATTCATTTGTATCTTTGGTATGTGATATTTTGTCATCTATATATGATATGATGGCTTATCTTTGACACAGTGGAACTACGACTGTTGGAAGTTTGGCTCTCCTCTCTCTTTGTTTCATATATCTTCTCTAATGTATGTGGTTGTCATCATATATATTTCTTTTGACTGATATTTATTATTGATAGGAATCCCTCCACTCCTCCTACCTCTCCTCAGCGAGCACAGGCTGCTGCACGTCAGGCTGAGAGAAATCAGCGAAATATTGGCTCCCCTCCTGCACGTCGCCATCCTGCTCCTATAGCTCAACCATTAGAAAATGCTGCTCAAATGGTAAGAATTATTTTTCTAATTTTCATAAGACATATTCTGATATATGTTCATAGAATATTCCTCAGATCTTGGGAAATTTGAACCATGGTCCTATTCCCATGCAAAGGTTCCCTAATATGCCACGTCATGTTATCGAGCATCATGAGGCTCAACGCAGGTGGCGTCTACACCACCCACCACCACCCCCTGGGCCACCTATTCTTGCTCCAGTTTTGGGGCCTCCCTTTGGTCAACCTGTTGCTGCTCCAGTCTTAGGACCTCCCTTTGGTCAACCTGTTCCTGCTCCAGCCTTAGGGCCTCCCTTTGGTCAACCTGTTCCTGCTCCAGCCTTAGGGCCTCCCTTTGGTTATATTCCTCCACCTGCTGCACTTCAGAATGAGTATGAACGTCGTATGGCAAATATTGCTGCAGCTACAATAAATAGTCATGAAGCACGCCGTGCTGCAAGAAGAAGGCGTAATCATCCTCAACAACCAGCACCAGCACCTCCTGCTCCTGCTCCTGCTCCTGCTCCTGCTCCTGCTCCTGCTCCTGCTCCTGCTCCTGCTCCTGCTCCTGCTCCTGCCCCTGCTCCTGCCCCTGCTCCTGCTCAGAATAACTTGGCAGCCTTTCAGTTGCTGCAGCAACAAGCTGCACAGGGACATAATATACCGCAGCAGCAGCTAGCTGAAATAATTGCTAGGCATGCTCAGGATCATCGCCGTGAACGACAGCAGGAAGAGGAAGCTGAAAAGATGAATAGACAGAACTATGGTCAATACATGCATGGTCCTATTCACTATGAGGGTGCAGTTGGTCCTCACAATTTCAACAATCCCCAACAATACTTTGCACACCATCCTGCACCACCTTTGGCTGTACCACCTCAACCTGATTATCAACAATTCAATGTTCAGTTTCAACATGATCTCCAGCAGGAGCAGATTAGAGATGACTTGCTTCATAGACAAACACAGGAGGCATTACACCATGATCAAATCCAGCAGGAATTGCAGCATCAGGAGGATAGACAAGCTCAGGGTGTTCTACAAGCAAGTCAACAGGAAGAGGCCCGCCACAACCGTGAGCAGCAAAGAGTTCATGAGGAGCAGGAGCGTCTTGATGAGGCACTCCATGAATATAATAACCCAATATCTCAAGAGCAACATGCAGATGATCAGGAGAGAAGGAGAACCCAGCAGGAGGAACAACGCCAGGAGCGTGAAGCAGAGGATGAGCAGCACGTCAATCAGGTCATTCCTATCCCTGATGGAGCTCGAGCATATACAGAACCAGTCAACCGTCATACTCTTGGTCCCCTCAATGTGGAGTGCCCCAAATGTCATGCACTTCACTTTACATGTGAAAGACTCTCTAGCTCCTCTTTGCAAAATCCTCGCTTTGGTATGTGCTGCTTGCAGGGCCAAGTCAGCCTTCCCCCATTTCCAGCATGGCCACCTGAGCTGGAGCAGGCATATAGAGACAGAACATTTGTGTCAAAAATTCGCCAATACAACAGTGCTCTTGCATTTACCTCTGTTGGTGTCAACATTGAGGATCATGCTGTTCAAAGATCTGGCCCAAATGCCTTTCGTATCCATGGCTCTCTCCATCACCTCATGGGCAGTCTTCTACCTCCAGAGGGTGTCCAGCCTTCATATGCACAACTTTATATATATGACTCTGAAGAAGCCACCAACATTCGCACCACCCGTCCTGGAAATGAAGGTCTTGATCGTCAGATTCTCAGAGATCTGCATGACATGTTGCATCGAAAACACCCCTATGCTGCTGTCTACAAGCAAGCCTATCAAATCATGCAAGAGAAGCCTCCAGAGGAGCAGACAGATGTTTCTGTGCGTATTCACTTCCTGCCAGGCACAGATGGTCAAAGATACAACCTTCCCACTGCCAATGAAATTGCTGCAGCTCTTCCTGGAGATGGATCTGAGGAGGTGTCTCATGAACGCGACATCATTTTATATTATCAAAATGGTCGACTTAGGCGCATCAGTCAACTCAACCATGCATATGCCTGTCTTCATTATGTCCTTCTCTTTCCTAATGGAGAGGATGGCTGGGACCTCTACATTGATATGATCATTCCTCATGGTGGACGTGCACGTGCCAAAAAAGTGACTCAGCTGCTGTATTATGCCTTTCGGCTTCATCCCCGTCCAGCTCGCATTGACCACAACAACATCTTTCGTGGTGGAAGGCTGTTCCAGCAGTATGTTGTTGATGCTTGGGCATCCATTGAGCAGAGCAGACTCAACTGGATAAGAAACAACCAGAAGAAGATCAGGGCTGACTGCTACCAAGGCCTCACAGACAATATTCTCAATGATGGAGTAGGCAATTTGGCTGAGACAGGTCGTGCTATAATCCTTCCCTCCTCTCATTCTGGAAGCCCTCGCTATATGCAGCAGCTACTGCAGGACTCCTTGGCCATCTGCCGTGCCTGCAAGAAACCTGATCTCTTCCTGACAATGACTGCCAATGGGAACTGGCCTGAGATTACTGAGAATCTCCTTCCAGGTAAAGTGACATACTGATGCATTATTATGACTTGATTCTGACAAGTTTTCTAATGTAGGTCAAACTGCTGTGGACCGTCCAGACTTGGTGGCTCGCATATTCTATCAAAAGCAGCAGGCTCTGCTAAAGAAGGTTCGCAATGGCTACTATGGCAAGGTTGCAGGATTGGTGTACACCATTGAATATCAAAAGCGTGGTCTGCCTCACATGCACCTTCTCATCTTCCTGGATCCAGACCACAAGATTCGCACTGTGGAACAAATAGACTCCTTCATCTCTGCCCAGATACCTGACAGAAATGTCTATCCCCAACTCTATGAGGCTGTGGAGAAATACATGCTTCATGGCCCCTGCTCTCCAGAACGTTGCTTGGAGAATGGACATTGCAAAAAGCACTTTCCAAAGTCTTTCTGTGCCCAGACATTGATGAAGGAGGATGGCTATCCAGAGTATGCAAGACCTGACAATGGTCGCACTGTCCAGAAGAATAACACTGTCTTCACCAACAAAGATGTTGTTCCTCACCCTCCACAACTCCTGGTGGAATTCAACTGCCACATCAATCTTGAAGTCTGTGCTTCCATCAAGTCTGTGAAATACATCCACAAGTACATCTACAAGGGAAATGACCGTGCCACTTTGGAGATGCCAGGACCAGTGGATGAGGTCAAAACCTACCTTGACTCCAGATACATCAGCTCCACTGAGGCTGCATGGCACATCTTTGAGTTTGGAATGCACCTTGAATGGCCCTCTGTCTACCGTCTGCCAGTCCACCTTCCAAATGAACACATGGTGTTTTATGATCCTGAGGATGATGCCTAGGATGTTCTTGAGCGTGCAGCAACCAAGGAGACTTGCCTTACTGGATGGTTCAAAGCTAATGCCAACAATGTCTTGGTGGCAGCTGGAGCCCATGACCACCTCTACCAGGACTTCCCCTCAAAATTTGTATGGAACAAGACCGCATGGAAGGTACGACAACGTGGAATGGCCATTGGAAGGATGTACTCTGCTGCACCTGGATCTGGAGAGCGCTTCTATCTGAGATTGCTTCTGACTGTAGTAAAAGGTATGATGCTCATGTCAATTTTTATCAATCAAACTCACCATATATTCAAGGGGCCACCTCCTATGAGAACCTTCGAACAGTTGATGGTGTTTTATATGACACTTTCAAGGAGGCATGTCGATGTAGGGGTCTACTTGAGGATGACAATGAATGGATCCAATGCTTGCAGGATGCCTCTCACATGAGCACTGGACATGGCATGCGCAATCTCTTTGCCATCATCCTCATCCACTGCAACCCTACAGACCCCAGTGATCTTTGGAACCAATTCAAGGACAATCTCTGTGATGATCTGCATCACCACCTGTCTCATGCCCCATTCAACATTCCTAACCCTACAAATGAAGAGGTCTATGACTATGGTCTCTATCTCATTGATGGAAAGCTTCGCAAAAATGGAAAGTCTTTGCAAGTGATTCCTCAGATGCCTACACCTCAAATGGCAGCAAGATGGGGGGTCATGCAGGGAAATCAGCTCATTGCTGAGCAGCTCCAGTATAACCAGGAGGAGCTCCAGCAGATGGTGGATCCAGGAGTGCTTTCTCTCAATCAGGAGCAGAGGACAGTCTTTGATGCAGTGGTCAATGATGCCATGCAAAGAAATGAGCAGACACCTGGACATGCATTCTTTGTCCACAGTGCAGGTGGATGTGGCAAGACATATCTCTGCAAGCTCATTGCCTCAAAACTCCGTGCTGAAGGCAAGATTGTCCTGTGTGTGGCTTCCTCTGGAATTGCTTCTCTCCTCCTGCCAGGTGGACATACAGCTCATTCACGATTCAAGATTCCAATCCCCATCAATGAGGACAGTTCCTGCAACATCAAGAAAGGAGATGTTGTGCATGAGCTTCTGAAGGCCACCTCCCTCATCATCTGTGATGAAATTCCAATGCTACACCGTCACAATCTGGAATGCCTTGACCGCTCATTGCGCGACCTTCTCAATGTTGATGCTGATTTTGGAGGATTATCCATACTCTTTGGAGGAGACTTCAGACAGACTCTACCAGTGGTGGCTCATGGATCCAGGGAGCAGATAGTGGGTGCTACCTTCTGCAGATCTCGCATCTGGCCAAGGCTTCAGATCTTCCATCTCAAGACAAACATGCGCCTTGGTCAAGACCCTGCCTCTGATGAATTTGCCAAGTGGCTTCTGGAGATTGGAGCTGGAAAGAACACACATGCTGATGGAACAGTGGTCCTTCCAATTCATATGCGCTGTGCCAACAATAGTGTCCAGTCTCTCATCAATGCCCTCTACTCTCCTATCCTGCTCCCTGACCATCCTCCTGTGAATGATTCCTTCTTCCTGGAACGTACCATCCTCTCTGCAAAGAACACTGATGTGGATGAAATCAATGCCAACATTCTTGAATTGTTCTCTGGAGAAAAAGCAGTGTTCACCAGTGCAGACTCAGTTGCTGAGAGGGACTATGACTATATCCCTCATGAGTTCCTTCACACTCTGACACCATCAGGGTTCCCTTTGCACAAATTGGAACTCAAAGTGGGTGTTCCTCTGATGCTGTTGCGCAACTTGGATCCCACCAATGGCCTCTACAATGGAACCAGGATGATCCTCCTGTCTTGGACCACACATGTACTCAAATGTCGGATTCTCAAGGATGGAGTTGATGAAGCCCAGCAAGACAATCAGGACACAGTGCTGATCCCCAGGATGACTCTGGATGCCACTGCTGAAGACAACCCAATTCCTCTAAAGCGTCGACAATTTCCTGTCCGTCTTGCATTTGCTATGACAATCAACAAGGCTCAAGGTCAAAGTGTGAAGTGGGTTGGACTGGATTTGAGAACTCCTGTGTTCAGTCATGGACAGTTGTATGTGGCATTGTCCAGGTGCACTCACCCAGAGAGAGTGTGTGCTATCTTTCCAGAGCATGAAGAAGGGTCAAAGACGACCAATGTGGTGTATACAGAAGTGCTGAGAGGACTTGGAGATCAGATTGAGAATTGATTGATGTAGTCTTATGTAAAGTGATATGTAGTGTACTTTTAGTCTTGCTGAAATGGTGGTGAAATGTACATGTTTGTTTGAAGATTTACTATGATTATCAGGATGAAGCCAAGGCCAGAAAGTCAAAAAGAGTGCGAAGCACTCTTTTTGGCTTTCTGTGCCTTGGGCAAAAGAAAATTATTGGGATGAAGCCAAGGCCAGGAAGGCAAAAAGAGTGCGAAGCACTCTTTTTGCCTTCCTGTGCCTTGGGCAAAGTGAATTATTAGGATGAAGCCTTGGACAGGAAGCAAAAGGAGTGCGAAGCACTCCTTTTGCTTCCTGTGCCGAAGGCACAACGGGTGGTGGACTCGTGTCCATTGATGCAAGCATTACAGTAGTTTCAATCCCACCAGTATCCGTTGGACTTGGCAGAAGTAGCATCCCCCTTTTTAAAGTTGTTTTTGATGAGGGTGTTCAAAGGCCAGCCTCCAGACTTGGTAGCCATTGTAGAGAGTTTTAAAGTGCTTTGATTCACGCTATCATACACCGAAATGGTACATCAAACTATATAGTACATCCTCCCATGGTTTTTCAGGTGTGGGAGTTCTGCCACATTCGGGTTCTGCCATCTGCCTGACAGTGCCAGTTCTGCCCTGCCACATGGCAGAATGGCAGAGTTCTGCCCACAACACTAGCGTTGGCCCAACCTAGAGCTACGTAATAATATCATCGCGTAACAGGATCGACGCGAAATTAATTTGCGGGAAGTTATAAAACTCCAGTCAATATTATTCTCAAAAGCCCACGTCATAAACAATACTCTGCACAACATGTTAGGTTTTCTTGTCGCTCTTCAACTCATTGGACTTGCTGTGGCGTCTTCCTCAGACCTTTCTGACAAATGTTATGACATCCCTCTCCCTTCCATACCGCCCTCCACTGCCAACCGCACCGTACCATGGGGCGAGCCAACGATCCATTATGCAAATGGCACCACATGCTGTACTTCGTTGGACGAAGTTCGAACACAGTTAAATACCATTGATGCACAGCTCTTGCAGTTGTTGTCGACAAGGTGCTGTCTAAGAGAGCTTTGTGCCATTCTTCACATCACTCAAATTTGTGCATCTCAGAGCTCAGTACGTCGGAGAAGCGACCCGGTTCAAGTCCACACTTGCAGATGTCAACGTTCCATCCCGGAATGAACAGGTGATAAAGGGCGCTGTGGATGCTGCTCCATCGGTGCATTTGCCACAAATCATCGCCAAGGACGTGTATGAGGGCATCATAAATTCCAGCGTGGTCTTCGAAGAATGCATAGTGAGCGCCATCGCTTTTTCAGATGTTGTTCGTTCCTGATTTCAACGAAAAAGTTCAATGCTTATGATCTCAAGAGTGCGGCTGGAACTCCACAAAAATCGCTCAAGTCAACGGTATTGGCCCGGGACTACTAGATTATCCCACCGTGGGATCAAAGTTCTAATTTTGGGCGGTTCCAATGTTGTGTAGCATTAACGTTTTTTCCTATATCAAAATCGTGTTAGACCTTGCTTAGTGCTGGCTTCACATCGTCCTCTAATTTATGCGTACTCCTCTTGCTCTTGTTGATTTCTAGTGAGAAATGTTCAGAAATGGTAGCAAAAAGGTAGTTGAACTTGCAACGAAAAGAATTGCATCAAAGTTGAGGTGCGTTGCAAGTCCATATCCATATTCGCAGTCCTCCTTCCGATTTGATGTTTGGAATCATTAGATTTTACACCGATCATGCAGCAGCCAACAGAAACACCAAATCCATCGTTCGGATTTCACGGTCCAACATTTATCGCTTTGGTGACCCAAACTTCGCGGCGCCGGTCTTCCGTGATGTTGAATGGACTGTCGATGAGGGTGAAAACTGGGCTGTAATAGGGACAGGCTCAAAGCAAAAGACGGCCCTTTTGCAGGTGCGTCATGCTGATATTCCAAAGTGTCTGCATTGACAAATTCACATTGCGTTTTAGACACTCCTGGGTCACCTACGTATAACTCCTCCTCCGCCTTTACCTGAAGGTCTATTTCCTTTCCTCTCAGACCCTCCGCGCGATCCACACACCCGTGTGGCCCTCGTATCATTTGCGCATCGGCCCCGCGCAGCAGGTGGTGCCTTCTATGACTACACTTCTCGATACGGCGCAGTCAGAGAAGAAGACCGTATCACCCTTCGGGAAAGTATGTTCGGAGAGTACGACTTTCTGAACATCCAGCCCAAAGGCGGAAAGGTGAAAACTCCCGCTGAAATTGCACAGGACGAGGTGAAGAAGGGCATCTTTGAGGACCTAACCTCGAGACTGGGTCTTTCCTCTCTTTTGGATTTACCTTTGGTCGCTTTATCGAATGGCCAGACGCGTCGAGCGCGCATTGTGAAGGCTATTTTGTCTGAACCAGAGCTCCTCGTACTCGACGAACCTTTGAGTGAGTGCTTGAATTCGAATTCGACGAGCGCAGAGTATGATTACTGTACTCTATCTAGCCGGCCTCGACGTCAATACTCGCCCAATCTTGTTGAATGTTCTTCGGTCACTGCATGAGTCTCGCAGTCCACGCATTATTATGGGTCTGAGGATGCAGGACCCTGTTCCTGACTGGATTTTGCACATTGCTCTAGTGATGGGTAATACTATCTTGACAGGTGTCAAAGACGAAATCATGTCCAAGCATGCGGATCATCACGCAAAGCAAACTAAGCATAGAATGGCAAGCACCACTCAGTCATATCTGCAGCCCGGCCTTGATCATGGAAAGCCTGTAGTCGACATGCAGAACGTAAACGTATCATATGGCCCACGCAAGGCAACTATACCGTCCTTTATTGTTTCCATATCAATAACGCTGCATCGATCTAGGTGCTCAAAAATATCGATTGGACCATCCGCGAAGGCCAGCGCTGGCATCTTCAAGGCGCAAACGGTGCGTCAAAATTCTGCGAAATTGATGCTTTAGTATTCTGACAATATGCGACCAGGTTCCGGGAAAACTACGCTTATTTCGCTTCTGACTGGCGACCATCCCCAGTCTTACACTCAGCGAGGTGGTTCGAACCTCGAGTTATTCTCCCGACCTCGGCAACGTATCCCTACTCCACTCTTACGTTCGCTCATTGGCGTCGTTTCACCCGAGCTTGCGAATGCATACCCGCGACGCGCCGGCGTCAGTGTGTTCGACGTCGTAGGCACAGGATTTGACGGCGGTTTTGTCCCTGGTGGCAAGGACGGAGTCGGCATAGGTCTAGAGGGCGTACTCAGCGACGAAGTCAGACAATGGAGGGTGAAACGCGTACGCGAAGTCCTCAACGGTCTCGGTCCGACTTCCTGGGAGACAGAATCCAGCACTTTCGCCGGTGGCGACGAGCTGTTGGCACCGAACGAAGTATTTTCGAAGCGTGATTTCGTAGATCTCTCTGCAGGCGAACAGAGTATCGTTCTGCTGATGCGGGCACTTGTGAGCCGCCCCCAACTTGTTTTGCTGGACGAGGTCTGGAGTGGTATGGACGAAAATATGGTTCGCGCTGCGAGGCGCTACCTTTGCGAGGGCGGTGTTGGATCTGACCAGGCAGTGGTGGTTATCAGCCATTGGGAGGAGGAGGTGCCTTGGACAGTACGAGATGGCTTGAAAAGATTTAAATTAGATGATGGAGAAGGACGAGAATTGTAGAACTCTTCTCCGGAAAAACTGAGCGCCTCGGAGATAGAAGGTATTGTTTTACTCGTTTCTTCGATAGACAACTTCTAGAAGTACCTCTTTCCACTACATCGTTGGTAGTGGAATATACCATCCTGTATATAAGTATCAATTGGAAAGCTGCACCTCTTTAGTCAGCGTCACAACATCTACCCGCATTTATAACAGTCTGTCTGTCGTAATTTTTCCCTCAAACTCTTACTGTGTTTATGTCTTCATCCATCTCTCAGTGATCCTAGTGCTCAAGCGCTCACGCTTGCTAGATTTGGAGAATATCGGGACATGGAAGGAGGCATGCTCTCTAGCTCGAAACCTACAGTAACTTAGGTTCTGAACTTGAGAGCCGGGGGTCGGAAGATCAACACCGTACCCGTACGGGTAAGGGTACGGTATTACTCGTACTAACCCGCGGTATAGCAGCTTACCCACGGTGTTGCATTTACCCGCGGGTGCATACAAGAAATACCAACACGTAGGTCTATCAAGCTCACCTAACACTCTCATCCTCTCGTTTTCTTTTCTTCAGAGACTTGATGATCTTACTAAGGTCCTCGGGTGCCTACCAGATCACAGCGGAGGAGGAAATGCGGCATTCCTCTGTCTTGGGTCGCAGCTGTGCTTGTCGATGACGGAGACAAGCGGCTTCGAGTCAAGTGTAGAAGGTGCCGGCCTTGCGAAAATACATGTGTTGAGGTAGGTATGGTGTGCAACACACAAGCTGTGATGCTAGCGAGAGCAATGGCTAAGGTAATCAAGCTTGATTACCTTAGTATTCCTGGTAGGTTGTGTCAAGTGCCATCTGGTGCAAATTCGGATACGTTTTTTTGATTATGGACCCACCATTGCAGTGGGTCTTTGGTATTCTCCACTGGTTGCCGCAGATAGTCGTCAAGCTCATCTACTAGAGATGCTGCTGTGCCAAGAGATATGTCACCAAAGTCATCGTCATCAGCGCATTGTCGTACCTCGTCAGTAATGGTAATGTGTTTCTGAGACGGAAGAATATAGATATTGAAGCAGCGATAAATAGGATCGAAGCAGCGGGTCACTCACTGCGGAAACGAGAATTCGATGAGGTCTGGACAGGGTGCGAAAAGACGACATAACCAGTATATAATCAGAGGTAGAAAATCATGGGTGACAGCTAGTAGTGGGAAGTACCCGTTTCTGGTTCTAATCCGACGTAGGATCACTGGTTCTTGCAGTGTCTGAATGTGTAATTTTAGTACTATTCCGACAACTGAATTATAATTATATCTGGTTTGTAGTGTCCACATGTCTGATTTCAAGTCTGAATACCATCATCATAGTTGTGTCAGATTAGCATACGAAGCTATCATATGACTATATGCTCTCCTAGGGATCTGCCCCGCTCTGGGACGCTTTCAGTCGTTGCTTCTCTCGTTCCCTGCCCTTCACCACCACGATATACGGCTCCCATTTCAACTTTCTAGAAGATAGGAAGTGCGTGCCACATAACACATGCGTGATATAGAAATACTGCCTGATTATTCTTCCTGTCTCCCTCGGAATATCCTCTGATCAATTTCTCGTCTCCGCAGTGATTCACGTAAAGTATCTCGGCTCCAAACCTTTTCCACCAACGATGTTGTTCTGACAGCGTGCTCCGACCTTTGATGCTTTGGTATTCTGACCAGTTCCGACTAGGTTCCGGTAAAACTACACTTATTTCGCTTCTGAACTGGCGACCATCCCCAGTCTTGCACTCAACGAGGTGGTTCGAACCTCGAGCTGGTCTCCCGACCTCGGCAGCGTATCCCTACTCCACTCTTATGTTCGCTCATTGGCGTCATTTTACCAGAGCTTGCGAATGCGTACCCGCGACGCGCCGGTGTCAGTGTATTCGACGTCGTAGGCTCTGGATTTGACAGTGGTTTCGTCACTGGTGGAAAGGACAGCATCGGCATAGGCCTAGAGGGCGCACCGCTGGCGATGAGCTGTTGGCACCGAACGAAGTATTTTCGAAACGCGATTCCGTGGACCTGTCTGCAGGCGAACAGAGCATCGTTCTAATGATGCGAGCACTTGTTAGCCGCCCCCGACTTGTTCTGCTGGACGAAGTCTAGTGTGGTATGGTCGAAAATGTGGTTTGCGCTGCGAAGCGTTACCTTTGCGAGGGCGGTGTTGGATCTGGCCAAACAGTAGTGTGATGACCACTGGGAGGAGGAAGTGCCTTGGACAGTACGAGATGACGGAGAAGGGCGGGAATTCTTCTCCGGAAAAAGTGAGCGCCTCGGAGATAGAATTAGTTGATCACTTCGGGCATTGGAAGTACGTTGGTAGTGGAATGTATCATCCTATATCTATATCGCACCTTTAGTCAGCGTACCGTATATATGCGCAATCTTTTTCCCTCAAACTCTTACTGTGTTTATGTCTTTCATTTCTCAGTGCTCACTGCCGGCACGCTAGATTTGGAGAATATTGGGACATGGAAGGACGCACGCTCTCAATTTCGAAACCTACTGTAGCTTAGGTTCTGAACTTAAGAGCGTGGCGTACCTTCATGCGCACGTATGAGGATGGTCATCTAATTCGAAATACTCATCCGTCAAGTTCTCAGAAGGACCTACTTGCGGTGGGAAGCATTCATAAGTACGTGATACTAGTATATGCAATGATCGTATGTATTGATATTCGGTCATAGACGCTCTCAACGAGCGAATTTTATCACAGAATATTCTTGGTTGTTTGAATCTATCCCAATCGAGTACTAAAGGACAGATCCTCGTGCCCTTATCATATCGTCACATGGCTTCGAAAACATGCTGTGTGCCCACATTAATTAACGCCCAGAGTATGTATAAAGCGATCAGTTTCTTGTGCATTGACTCGGACCCACAATTCTCCAGTACCTCACGATGTCGAACCATCAAGCGCTCATTGAAGCGCTTTTGATGAAATCAATACTTGGCCAAGATCTCGTCGATACAAAATTCCACCTATTCTCAAGCCGCTCACCACATTCACGTAAAGTATCTCGCCTCCAAACCTTGTCCGCCAACGACGTCGTTCTGGCAGCGTGCTCCGACTTTTTCGCCGAGCGTAAGCTATCTCTCGCACATGAAGGTGGTGAGTTTGCTTACGATTAGAGTCGGTAGTATCGTCCAGAACGGGGTTACCTGACCCTACGTTTGTCGACTTTGACAGTGGATCGGCGTTCGAGGATGGCATGGCGCTTGATGTTATGGATATGCTTCTGACAGCGATCTTGAAGATGAAGAAGAAGAAGATACTAGTCCAATGTCAGTCAGTGACGATGCTGCCACCCTTGGGGGTGAGTGATTCAAAAGAAGATCAGCGACATCAAGGTCTGACGTTTATTGTAAGAAAACACCAGTCAATCAGATGACAATGACGATGATTTACTTGTCGTGGGCATCACGGCGGATGGTAAGGGTAAAATTGACACGACAGTCGGCGATCCCATCTCGGCCAGCCCACTACAAGCAGTGGCGCCCATCACCTCTGCCCCAATTCATAAACTACCAGTTGTCAACTGCCGGAACATACTTGTTCGAGATACGGCCTTCAGGACGTAAGTCACAAACTATCATGACGGTGGCAGGCCTTTGATTATGTATCAGATGGAAAGCGCTCTTACTATATCTGTACACGAACAAGATCATCTTCTCCCCACTCAAGTCCCAGGGACAGCCTAGAGCTCACGTGAAAGGCCCTGACCCTAGCACGTTGTGGCCTTGCTCACCAAAATCCATGTATCGTTTAGGGCGCAAGGTTCGTGCCAACTTGCCTTGTACTCTCAAATACCCTAATAGACAACGGTCAGGTTCGACTCGACAAAGTCCGTGACCAAGCTTTCGACGCAATACGCAATAGTTTGAATGCAGAAAACATTCTCCAAGAGCTTTCCTCTTCATTTACATCCAAGTCGGTCGTTTCCTCGAGCAGGCCATTTACACTAGCTCACGCGATATCAGGTATCCTGAAATCCTGCAAATGCATGTAGAAGTCCTCCTCAAGCACATCACGTCTGTTCATGTTATCCAGAATATCCCTTTGCTGGTCAAGAGGATCGCCGATTCGCAGTTACCTCATGGAGCGGACATTTTGATTGATTTGTACCAGAAATTCCTGCTGCAGTACCATCCTCGAGCGCTTGCGCTTGCAAATGCGCCAACAGAGATGGAATGTGCCCCGGCAAATCAACCCGGACTGCCAAGCAGTCCCTCACCGCTGTCACCTCATTGTGAAGTGCCCAAAAGTCCCTCGCTGCCGTCACCCCGTCGTCAAATGGGCAAACGACGTATGTTCAGGGAGTGAAGACCAAGAAAAAGTGGGCCAATCGATATCGGTATCTTTCGTTGAAGTACTACATCAACAAGGTGTAACTTGGATTGTACGAATTGTATTTGCAATTTTTGAATTTGTATGCGACGAGACTATTTTCCCTTACTGCATGCAAGATTGTCGCAATCGCCAACTATGGACCACTGCAGAGGAATGATGACAGCACGTACACCCAGCCAGTCAAATACGGAATGGACTCGTCCTGCTCTGCACGCGATTGGAGAGCTTTACACAAGGAATGTAAGTGCTTGATGAAGTGTCTTGTTGTTATGGGCTTTATCCGACGATACGCCATTCCTCTTTGCGCACGGCAACCTGGTGTGAGACTAAAATCCCCACCTGGTAAACCACATCCCCAGCTCTTACCGTCTTGCAAGAAGGCAATTGATGCCTCACCTTTTTGCTTGCATGGCCTGAGTTCGGGAGACTGCGATCATGGACTACATTTGAGATGAACAACTCTGATAGAGCTGGTGTTGTCCCGCCGAACTTGGTCCTGCTGATCAGCGTTTGTATTTTGAACTTTTATTTCTGCTTTGCCTTCATAGATCGAGCGAGATAACAGACCCACACAACTCATTCCGAGGTCCGTTGGGTGTCACGGGCTAACCCCATCACTAACATTGCAACGGTCATAGGTGGCCAGGCATTGGTATTGATCCTGTGGCAATAAAGATGTACCTAAATCAGAGGCATATATTGCGGTTGTGAGCATATCGTATCAAGATAATTTGATGCGAGATTCAAATTTTGTGCTTGGAAAAGGTCGGGCGGATGAAACGGACCCCTTGCACGACACGGGACACTGCACTGACAATCCTATATCGCAGGATCTTCAGGCATGCGAATCATAAACTCTGCTCTCCCTTCCACGCCTATAATAGCGGTCTCCACCGTCTCATTCCGATCGCACAAGAAATAATCTTCCTCCTTCAAGCCCTGCTCATTTTGCGTTATCACGACCAAGTAGAGTTGCGCTCTGCGGGGTGAACATGTGAGCCGGGGAACACCAAACTCAAACGTCAGAAGCACTGACACATTGATATCCAAGCGGAAGCTCTTGCATGCCCCAGTGAGAACTTTGCCTATTCGTGTATGGGGCTTTGTGCTGAACTGCGCATGCTGCGCGGAGGGTTTGTGCTGAATGTTTGGGTCATCAGCCACTGGTACAGGGAGTGCAAATATATCAATGTCGTTAATGGTGGAAGCCATCATGAGAGAACAATGATGAATGTCAAGGAACAAGAAGTGAATTGAGAGGTGTACGGAAGTTATAGTAATTTAACAGTGATTCTCCGGGCGTGTGTCCCCAATTATCACTTGATTTCATAAACTTTGGAAGCAGTAATCTGTCACGTGACAATATCCTCAGTTTAAACCTTGAAGTCGAGGGCCTTGGGCAGAAGTCAGCAGAAGTTAATCTTGCACTACGAGCAAATCACCAATGTTTGACATTCAAAAAAGTGTGTCTGGACCTCTATACATGCCAGAATGTTGCTGACAAAGTCCGAGGGTTGTCCTGTTCGAAAAATAATCACCAACTTGATCCAACAGCAAAAAGTTCCAAATTCCTCCAATTGCTATGTTTATCAATGCAACTACTGTTCAACATGTATAGAAGGTCATGATGTCAGACACCTCAAACATATTCTTGACTGGAATGCTTGCCCTACAGCCCCGGACCAGGCTTTCTCTGAAGTCCATAACTATCTTGCCTCAAAGAACGGAAATCAAGCATCACTACTCCCACCTATCCCAAATGCAGATTCTGCTTCATCCGAGCCTCCATCAACTATGACTAATACTCCACAGAAACGGAAGAACCTCTTTGGGTTTGATCAGGAAATCATGAGTTTACTTATTCCTTACTTATTTCAAACTTTTCCCACTTATTTCAAATGGACCTACTTTTTTTCTGAAATTTGACAACTGCTTCAAAATTGAGTATTCCAATATGTTTGTTGGGCCTGAGAGACAAGTTTCATTGCATAAGACCAACAATTAGTGACTAGTATGAAGCTCGAGTGACACATTAATGCTGATGATTTTATTTCTCAAATATTCTCTTGAGGTACTATTTTGCAAATTAAGAGTCCAATAATTTTATAGCACACATTTATAATGATGGCTAACAGATCCTGATAGTTCAGTTGGGACCAGGTGGTAATTTAAGAGAAATAAGTAGATCCATTTGGAATAAGTGGGAAAAGTTTGAAATAAGTAAGGAATAGGTAAACTCATGATTTCCTGATGTTGTGGATCTCCCAGTCACTTCAGAGCAAGCAATGCGTGCAAATTTCAAATCATTTCGGTGATTTCAATGGAAAGGTGTTTGCAATCATAATCCACTTAATTGTACCTCATGCTGCTGACGTCGAGTGTTATTTCTCTGGTCTGAGTGGGGTACAATCTGTAAAACGCTGCAACCTATCTGTTCAGACTTTCAAGTCTCTTAGCAAGCTATGCCAATTTCTTGCACAAAGTGGATGATGAAGCTGGCAAGCCACATCAGGAAATTCGCACATTCCTTAACGTGCCCTTATGTGGACTTATTTACACTTAACTGCCTTGGTGAAATTGAATCTACTTGTCCAAAATTTCAATGTGAATGAATTCAGAAAAAAAAAGTTGAGATATATTAATATACATGTTTTATTGTATTTCGCACTCAAAAAATATAAGATATGCCAGGTGAATGATGTGAGAGAGAGCAAACAAGTTTTGAGATAAGTGAGTTAAGCTGATTAAGCACGTCAAGGAATGTGTGAATTTCCTGATGCAGCACACTCAACCAGAAGATGGACTTGACATAGCCTTAGCAAACAAACTTCAAAGGTCTTTTGCATGGGTGCCTCCACTTACTGGTGACTCTTGCAGCTCGGACAATGAATTTCTTGCAGGTCCAGAGTCAATGATGGATGAAGAACTGCTTGAAGAATTTAGCAGGTTTGAAAACGAGGCTCTAGAATCACACCATGGCTTCCAAGAAGGTGCTGACGACGTCCCAGATATCTTCGAAGGAGGTATTATTGACTGGAATGAGCTGGAGAAAGTTGATAAAAGAATTATAGTCTGGAACATTGATGCACTCATCAGGAAATTCACACATTCCTTAACATGCTTAATCAGCTTAACTCACTTATCTCAAAACTTGTTTGCTCTCTCTCACATCATTCACCTGGCATATCTTATTTTTTTGAGTGCGAAATACAATAAAACATGTATATTAATATATCTCAACTTTTTTTTTCTGAATTCATTCACATTGAAATTTTGGACAAGTAGATTCAATTTCACCAAGGCAGTTAAGTGTAAATAAGTCCGCATAAGGACACATCAAGGAATGTGTGAATTTCCTGATGCTGTTGTCGTCGGACGACGGAAGGTGTAGTGTCTATGCAATAGCTTAGATAATATTTTTGCCATGATCTTGAACTACTCTAGAACACGCGAAAACACTCTAAACAATTCTGCCGATTTTTTGGCAGAACTCGCCCCAAAATATTTCTGCCTACAGCACTGCCCACAAGACATCAAGCATCATAGGTGATCAGCTAAGCTCGCTACCGTCTCCAACTTTCAGCAGAGTGAACTAATGAGCACCCAGTTCAGCATTCAAAAATCACTTTCAATGGTCAACCACCTAGCCAGATTCACTACTACAGCTTGCAACTGCATCTACTGATATACGTCTAGTCATTCGTTAAGCGAAGAAAATTCAAGCTCTTCATCGCCATCTTTCATGTTACCATCTCGCCTAGTTTGCGCTTAGTCAGTTCTTTTCTGAAAATACTAACAAAAATTTACCAGGACTCATCTCCATCTCCGACCTTCGTTATAAGCTTGGTTACGGAGGTAGTCACAGAACAGGAACTCACAGCGAGACGCCTCTCAGGCTATTCAGAAGTATTGTTGGTGGCTTGAAGTAATACCCGCTAGTTAGAAAGGGTGGTTTAGAGTTTTTTGCTCGACAAAGCCTCCCCCATAGCCTGTAGGAGTCCAGGACATTTTATTTGGCAGTGAGACATGCCAGAAGTTGGATGTGAGGTGGGTTGCCATGTGCTCAGTTGTAGTACTAGGAACAATATCAACTCATCACTGCATACAGTACAAAATCAGAACCGAGTGCAGTAAAAATGTACGAAATGGACCGCTCCATACAAAATTGATCCCAACACTATGTCAAGGTTATCTCCACCTTCCCATGTAGGGTGCCATCACAGTCCACATACATAGTATTCCTACAAAAACAAGTCAATTCAAATTGTTAAGGAAGAACCACCATTGCCACTCGCAAAGACGTGGATTCACAAGGGAGAAGAATGCTTACGCGTTCATCACCCCATTCTTCAATGTCCAACTGAATTATGTAGTATGTGATGAAGAATCTAGAGGCGTACTATGTAGCCGTCAAGGCAAGAAGAATCAGTATGTCTTTGCTTTCAGTGAGTCGATGGTTGGAACCTACTCCTTATGCACAAGCACACACTTGTCATTAGTATTAGTAGCAGAATGTATTATTCGGAGATCTTGAGATGGGGTTGCACCGCCAGGTTCGGCCTCGATCACAAACAGTATTTCAGGTTTCGCTGACAAGCAATGCTCAGCAAGACTCAACCTGATGCACAACTCCCCCTCTAGCACCAAAACGAATTGCAGCAACCATATACGCTCTGTAAGGACTGATGTATCAGCGTGTGACCTTGGAGAAACTTTGAGAGAGAGATGGAGCATACCACTCGCAACAAATTCTATGTCCAATTTCCGCGTCACCCGCAGGCGTTTCTGGAACATCCTGATGTGGAAACGAGCAATGAACCGGCTCGTAAACTGTCTATCCACTGTATCCTGGACCTGAACTTCATCTGGTGGACAATTCAAAAAGCGTCTCAAAGACTCGTCCTTGGCTGAATAAGTGAGTCGATGTGATATACTCTTCAGCGAGGGTAAATATTTGTGCTATGCACTTACGATTGATAACACGTGCTGAATTCAGCTGCGAAAACACTGCGTGGTCGCTAATGGACATACATGCAAGACGTACGTCAGAAGAGCAAACAGACGAGAATCGGGTGATGAAAGCAGCAAATTCGGAAACGGCTTCTCGCCGATGATTCACAATCGCCCAATACATTGCCGTGTGACCTTCGAGATTGGGTTTTTGCAAGAGGTCTGAGAATTCTGCAGGTGAGAGAGCAGCAGCACAGGCATCAACGATTGGGGCGACAGAGGAAGGGATGAAATTGGGAGTGGAGACAATATCACGGATGAAAGATAAAATCATTGTCTGTTTATCGTTGTTCCGTAGGAAGGAAAATAGAGATGGTCGGCTATCGGGGCATTTGACGAGCTCTGCTGATGTAGATGCATAAATGTTGTCATATGGAGCATGCGAGTCGATAATAGACTTGCTGTCGCCGGAAACTTCAGACATAGGGGCCATTGAGGTAAAGGTAACAAAAAGAAAATAGGGGCCTTGTTTCGAACTTCCGATGGTGACAGCATTTTTGCATTTATACAACTTTTCTCACAAGAAGTGTTCTCCCGGCGAGACTCAGTCCAACAGCTTATGACGAGGCGGCCGCAGGCATGCTTTTGTACATTTCAGCTTCTATCTCTGAATCGGTACTTTAGCTCACTAATGCGGTCCGGTCCGTTCAGCCTTGCTTCATATGTCACGGTTTGATGCGTTTCTGGAGGATATCTGTTGACCGAGCGCCCGCGATTTGAGCGCTTTATATATGTGCCGACCGAAGGGGTGTCCTTGTTACATAAACCCAACCAACGAATAAGACTTCCAGAGCCTATTTAAGAAGAGTACATAGTACACACAACCTTGAAATGCATATGCTACTTCGCATCGCAAAACGATCATTCGTATACTTTGGCAATTCCATGTTAGTTGGTAGTGGCCCCAGTGAACTCGGTTGCAGAAAAACCGACGCGGGAGTTTGGGGCATCAAGCACGGTGTAGAAGCGCTGCATGAATGCGTAGCCATTAAGAAAGTCAAAGTCCCCTTGGCCAATTGGCAAACCAATGTCGCAAACAACGAGATATATTAAACCCTGCTGACCACCAAGCCTGGCGTTGAGAACACGAGGCCAGATTTGGGCGTTACGGGTGAGAGCGAAGATTTGCTGTGTAAAACGGTGAACAAGGGGGTGAGTGCTAACAGAATTGACGCACGCCACCAATATTGAAATTCAGGTTCTCCAGGGCATCGTATTGATTGTCGGTAATAACGAGAAGTCCAGTCGCATGATCGTAATGACCGCCGGTTTCAGCCTGGTACAGCTGAAAGGCCTCTATCGAACGCTAATTAGACCATTATTACTCGCTGCACTCTAGTGGATACACACGGGTAGCAATCGCAATAAAGATGCTGCCAAAATCGACAATACCAACAGTGTTTGTTAAGATCGGTTTGATCACTGTGGTGCCGTATGTGATGCTCTGACGGATACCCCAATGTTCCGATACAGGCCAGACGTTGGGGATAGTACTGAAACAAAACAATTGCTATCAGTCTGAATTGATCTAGGAAGTGAGGTAGCTTACGTGTATGTAATGGCATTGTCGTGCAAGGTATTGTCAGTTCCACCAAAGGTGAGTCGCCCAGCGAATTCTTCCTGGGGACCGGCGAAGGGCCGGAAAAAGACACCAAGAATGTCCGCAGGAATGCTGTTTTGCCTAAACAGGCTGTAAGTGACTGTCGGGACCACCACTGTCGGCCATGCAACAACGGTGCCGCGCGTCGAGGCAACAGGCCCGATGCCAAAGACACCGTCAAAACCAACGAAGCCCTCTGACCGATGAGCAACACCGATCGGCTGCACGAAGACGGTGAGCCCAGGACCGACAGTGACGGTGTCGGAGTACCACATTCCTATAGATAATCGTAGGTATTTTCAACTTATGATATCATATTGTATGTCACACCATTCATGCGGTGGGCAGCATCGTAGGTGACCGCTACACGTTCGCCAGTGCCGACCGTCCTGGTGGGGTTTGGCTGGTACTGAGTAGCGGCAACCCATGTGTTCCCCCTACTGCTATCGAGAGCCAAGGTGTCTTCAATAATGCATTAGCAGATGCATGTTTTTTCAGTATTGAACTCACAGCTTGTTGGGGGCTCGCCAATACCAACTGATATGGTGTAGCCAAAAAAATTGTTTGGCAGAGGAACGTCAACTTGACGTTGTCCGTGCTTGCTGGGACCCCTAAAGGCCTGTAAACGAGTTCTATCGTGCGCCACGAGGTTATAAGTACCATTGGAAAAATTTAGCCTACTGGTAATGGGGACGGAGGTAGGGGAATTGGTAGCTTTAATGGGCGATCCCGTGATTGACAAAACTAGGAGAAGTGTTGACAGTGGAGCGGGGAACATGGCTGCAATATCATACTCAGTGGCCCATTATTTATGTGCTAGCGAATTCAATGATGGCAATGTCGGGCATCTTAGTACTAGCCACGTATGCGTCCCCTTGAAAAAAACATGACAAGATAGTTGTGATCTGAATAATCACGAGTGTGATGACTAGGCTTGCTGATAAAGTGTGACAAGAGATGGATGCCAATACCAGGTGGCAGGAATTTACAATTCGCCTGTTTACCCATGGTTCAAACGTCACCATTAATGCATTGACTTGCCTCACGTTCATTTCCATGATGCTGACCTATTATGAACGCACCTTGGTAGAACGTCCGCGTCAGTGCTAAAGCTAGTGTAGTGATCATTGCTAAGGAGAGCGACGTCCAAGGTTTTCCCGGTTGTCGACTGACTCGTCACAAAACTTATTCATGTGACATGTGACAAGAAGTGCCAGCATGCTGTGACCGCACCGCGGGATCGGCGCAGAACACTAAACGGATCAGACGAATTAACAGGACGAAACCGTGGATTCTTGGTTGTTATATAATCGAGTGATAGTAGGTAGGAGACCCGAGTCTGTCTCTAGGTGACGAAAAGCGACGGAATATAAGGGGAAGATCATGTGATGGTTGATTTGATAAGCGTATAGTAAGCGTCCAGCTTACATCCTCCCAGCCTTTGAGAAACTTTCTATCCGTCTGTCATCATGTTCTGTGTGCATGATATGTCTTCTCACCTAGTTTGTCTTCTTCGTCTCATGTTCCTGATGTGTCTTCATCATCCTTGTGATGTTCTTCATTATAGTCTTGCAGTGCGTGTGTATCTTTCAGCTCTTTCTGCGACACCCAGACATCTGCCTCCAGTCCATAACCGCACCATCAGACGAGGTATTGAAGGCCACGTCCATGTATTCTTCTGTCAAGGATCTTTTCTATCTGCCATCCTTCGGCCCCTGTTTTTGATATGATGGGTCTGGGTTGTTGGAGTTTGTGTGAGGGATAAAGTTCAGCATTGTTAGGAACATGACGTTTGAGTTCTGATATGTGAAATGTGGGATAAATGTTAGTATGTTCTGGCAAGTCTAAAGTGTATGTTGACAACTCAGGATTCGCAGAGACTATAGAGTAGGGGCTGTTACAGTCATACGTGCCCCTATTCATTTTCCTTTCTATTCTTGTATATCATGTGATATGGAGCTTATTGCTCGGACACTTCCACTTCCATCAGACATCACATGACTATATGATTCAACTATACGTCGTCGACACGTCATATCATGTGATGTCATGAACTCCCACGACTCTATACTCGGACTCAGCCGGTTTAGCATACACGTACGCTAAACACGTGCTTTCATCTCTTACTCATGCATTTCAACACGCTTGTACGATATATGCCTTCCTCATTAGGATATGCACTTATATTCCCATGGTTACCTGGTCTGTGCGCATATAAGCACAGTGTACTTGTAGTAGATTCTTTACTTTAATCTTACTGGGTTTTACCTGGAATCTCCTTCACTTAGGTCTCCAACCTAAGTCGTCTTGAATCGTCTCTAAGTTTAAGCACTCCTTAGTCTTAGTCTCTATTCTCGTAGAACCTCAAAGACTCATCTTTGAGGCTGAACCCTTGATCGTACTCGGAATGCGTTCCTTGTACTTTCACCTTGTCCTCTTCTGGACATTGTAGAACTTCCCAGCAGACCGACTGTGTCTTTTCACTGTCGCTGGTGACGCCACCCCAGTTCGTAACAGGGACCATCGAAACGAGGCATGAACTTTGCCACACGTCTGTTATCTCCGTTGAGATATTCACATCGTCGATGTGCTGTGGACAAATATACGAGGTCGCCGACTTGTAGTGGGAGTTCCTTACTTTGGTGGCCGTTTGTCAAATGTGCTTGTGCAATCTTCGATGCTATTAGAGAATTGTGTGCATCTGCGATGTCAGTTTTTAGAGATATGATCGCATCCAGGGTGTTAGCGATGTCAGCAGGGAAGTCATTACATGTGTGTTGTACTGTCTCTGTAGTTAGTGGCGGCAGTAGACGTGGCATCCTTCCGAGGTGTAAGTGAAATGGGGTGTACCCTGTTGAAGTGTTGGTGGTTGACATAATGTTGAACCTGACTCTTGGAGGGTGTCTACCCATCCTGTTTGTCATTGATCTACAAAATACCTGAGAAGTTGATTAATGGTTTTGTTAGTGCGTTCACTTGACCTGTCTGTCTGCGGGTGGTAAGCTGTAGACATCTTTAGTTTTATGCCTGTCAGGTGGTGTGAGGCCCTCCAGAATTTACTTGTGAATAGTTTGTTGCGGTCCGATATTATACTTAGTGGTAGTCCATTTTTGCAGTACCAGTTGTTGAAGAAAAGGTTAGCGGCCTCTTGCGCTTTCATCTTCATTCGGCAGGGTACTAGTCATATGTCTGCACCTAGTCTGTCAGTAATGGTCATAATACCATCAAAACCTTTTTCTAATGGCAAGGGGCCTATGAAGTCGATGGCAACGGAATCGCCTCAATTATCAGGCACAGGCAAGGGGTGTAAAGGTCCAGCAGGTTTTTTCATTCAACTCTTGTTCCTGGCGCAATTTGGGCATGCTGGTATGTAGCTTTCTTTGAGGTCACGACGCATGTTTGCCAGTAGTAGGATTCTTGAATGGATGCATAGGACTTATCAATGCCGAAATGACCTAATTGGTCGTGCACCAGCCGAAAGATCGTCTCACGTAGATGTGTGATGCAGGGGATGATTAGTCGGTCATTGATGTACAATAGCCCATCGTGCCATTGTAGTCCTGGCAGTGAGCCAACTAAATTTGTCAATTTGACGCACCATGGGTCCATTAGGTAGCCAGCCCTAATGTCATTGACAAGTGAAGCATCAGGCATTACTGACAGTATGAGAGTGATAGGTTTGACATTGTTGCGCATGTTCATGGGTTGTGTTACGACCATGCAAAACCAGAGATTAGTAAGAAGTCCTGGTCTTACATGGGGTTGTACCAGAGGGTTGTAAAGTCAAAGGGGCTTGGCCTCAGCTCGTGCACTGTGCCCCTTACCCATGTATGTGCCCTTAAGGATGAAGTCCAAGGGAGAGTTCTGGTGAAGTCTGGATGGAGATTCCGGACAAACTCTAAGGCAGGATAGCTTGACAGAGCTCCAATGGACTTCCGGATGAGCACGGGAATGCGCCAGAACTATTTCCGGAAGGTAGGGAGTAATGGTAACCACTACTGGAACAAGTTCCAAGTAGAATGGATGAAAGATGGACCGCTGGACAAAGTCCAGGGCAGGATAGAAGCAGAGCTCCAGAGGGAAAGATGATCCATAGATGTCAGAGGATAGGATAGGATGGATCCGGAGGACTAGGGGTCCGAAGGTCTGGAGCTCAGAGGAGCAGAGGAGCAGAGGAGCAGATGATTGGATGAGCATAGCTCTGTGGATCTTAGAGGAAGTGTTGGCTACTAGAGAGGAGTAGGTCCGGATATGGTGTAGAGATAGTAAAGACTACTCCAGACAAGGTCTGGAATAGAAACAGACAGTATAAGACTACCAAAGGTAGAGTCGGAGGTGAAACAGATGATAGATGGAGATGGACGAAGTCCGAAAAGATTATAGGACATAGGATCAAAGCTCCGGCCTAGGGAGTGATCCCATAGGCCTGAGTCGGAAGCTTACAAGGGCCAGAGCCCAAGTGCAAGAACAGAAATGGAGTTATATAGACATGATAACAGGATACAGAGTAATCAAAGGAATATACAGAAGTAGGAACAATGAATCAGACTGAGGTCTGCAGGAGTTGTACTACAAGTTTATATACTGTAGGTAGCATGCCAGAAGGCAAGTAAGGATAGTCCGAGGCTATGTCAAGATGGAAGTCAAGATAACCAAAAGCCGGACACAGGTATTTAACCTAAAAGGAGTAACGCGCAGGTGCATGGGAATAGTTTCAGATATGAGCATGGAACAGATATGGACATGGATTGGATATGAACATGGATTGGATGGGTGGACTGAGTCGGTGTAAAGATACAACCTAGCTTGGGCTGTAGATAAACCACTGTCTAAACTAGTATGTGAGTCTTGTGCTCCATCTAGTCTGCTTCACTTGTAAGAACAAAAGTGTTCGACCCTAAAGGGGGATGCCAATTAGTATTGTCAAGTTCGAGTCTCACTTATGTGCGAAACAAGCATCGCGGTCAGTGATAAGTTGCTGCAGTCAGCGATGATACTGCTGGAACTAGCGTTGTGTGTAGCGGTGCCTCCATGGTTGAGATAAGGTCAGTAACAGTTGCATCGTGCGAGTGATGTGGAGTGGTGGTCTCAGCGGTAGCGGTAAGGTTGCGAGCGGTGCAAGGAAACAGTAAAGAAGTCTGCGGTACTTTCAGCAGTAAAGGAGCAGTGCGTGAGAAGTTCAATCAAAGCAACAGTCAAAAGTCCAGCAGTATGCCAGCAGTAACAGAGAACGAGCGTGATGTATTAATGAGCGATAAGGGAACTTTAAAGACTAAGTCCACTACTGGGTTGATCCAGAGCTAGACAATAATCCTGACCTATAGTATGTGCAATGGTGTAAAATCAGGTGCTTGTATCATGCGGGGTACACGGTGCTTATATCCTAATTCGTATGTAATCAGAATACTCTAGGTGAGATCAGTAGTGCTGGAGTGTGGTAACCGCCATAAGTAAACATAGTGCGAGGCGCTGTGGCACGAGGCAACATGTAATAAGGCTTGCTGTGGAATCAGTGATAACCAACAGAAAACAAACTACGCACCAAATGGAGCTATGCGGATGCAGCAAGGACATGGAAGGACATCAGTACATGGAACGTGGTGCGGCAGTCGGTACGGTGTACAGTAAGCGTGGGATGCCACCGGTACTGCTAAAGGGGTAAGACGGCCATGGACAAGTGGTAACTCCTGTAGACGTGAGACGAGTGTCAAAATATGGGGTTTTAAGCCCAGCGCCAATATGTTCGTTACATCGGATATGGATATGGATTAGTTATGGATTGGAGTGGATGGATGGATCAGACATGTGAGCTGGATTGGATGGGTGGACTAGGATGTATGGATTGGGTGTCCGGATGTCCATGGATCGGACCTGAATGTACGGTATATGACAGGTTGATGTGGCATTTTTAATGTGTAGGTAGGGATACCATCATTTTTGGGTGGTAGGCATGACAGTGCGTCCACCACCGAGTTCTCTTCTCCTCAAATATACTGTATGGAGAAGTCGTATTGTCCAAAGAATTCTTGCCAATGGGCCTGTCTTCATGACAGCTCACATTGTGTCATGAAGCTCTCAAGTGTCCTGTGGTCGGTATAAACAGTGAAGGGGGTGCCAAGGAGTTCCACACGCCATTTTTTGAGTGCACGGACTATCGCTAATAGTTCTTTCTCATGTACAGGGTAGTTTAGCTGCGCTTCTTGTAGTTGCATAGAATCAAATGCCACTGGTCGCGCAGTCTGTGGTGTTGGTCCAAAGCTTAGCATTGCTCCTGTTCGCCAGTCGCTGGCATCGCAAGTGACGAAGATTTTGTTGTTTTCGAGGTTGTCATGGTCAATTGTTGTTAGACAATCCCTTCCAATGACAAGATTCTTGATTGCATTGAAGGCTTCTTGGTGGTCGATCGTCCACCCGGGCCATTCAAGTTCGCAATTTTTCATTGTCAGAGGTGTTAGTATGCACGTGTAGTCCACCAGGCGTGGTAGGAATTGGTCGAGATATCTTACCAAACTAAGAAAAGAGTGCACGTCACTTGTGCACTTTGTGTTACAGTCGTATGTGCCCCTATTCATTCTCTCTTTGTCTCCTTTACTTGTATATTACATAACGTGACTCTGACTCATATGCTCAACGCATCTGTACTATAGTTGCCTTCCTTCTTTGGATACGCACTTACGTTCTCATGTCTCTCTTGGTCCGTGTGCACATATTGACCTATTTAAGCATGTTGTATTACGCTTGTATACTTTACTTTAATCTTACTGGGTTTTACCTGGAACATCCTTTGCTTAGGTCTCCAACCTAAGTTGTCTTGAATTGTCTCTAAGTCTAAGCACTCCTTAGCCTTAGTCTCTATTCTCGTAGAACCTCTTAGACTTGTCTTTGAGGCTGAACCCTTGATAGTACTCGGAACGCGTTCCTTGTACCTTCACCTTGTCCTCTTCTGGACATTGTAGAACTTCCCAGCAGACTGTCTGTGTCTTTTCACTGTCGCTGGTGAAGCCACCCCAGTTCATAACACTTTGGGGAAGGCCAGTCTAGGATTCGTTTGACCTTTGAGGCATCGGCCTCAATACCAGACACTGTAATATGATGACCCAGGAAGTCAAGTTCAGTACAAAATAAGGATGTTTTCTTGGGGGAACAAAATAGGCCAGATTTTTGCAGAGCCTCAAGTACCAACTTCACGTTGTGCGCATGCTCGGCAACCATTTGCGACCAGATGATAATATCATCTAGATAAGTGTGACAGATTTTACCTATAAGCCCTCGTAGAGCGACAAACATTCTCCGTTGGTGTGTTGCAGGTGTGTTTCTTCCACCCTGGGGCATACTGGTCCATTCGTGTAGGCCTCTAGGTGTGTCAATCACAGTGTAAAGATACAATCTAGCCTGGGCTGTAGATGAACCACGGCCTAAACTAGTATGTGAGTCTTGTGCTCCATCTAGTCTGCTTCACTTGCAAAGCAAAAGCGTTCGACCCTAAAGGGAATGCTAAGTTGATATAGTTCAATAATGCCCAACCTGTGGTGCAAGACTGCCGTTGGAGGTAGTGAGATGCTAGCGGTGACCTCTGCTCTGTGGGAAAGCAGCGGTAAAGTAGCAGTAGAGTGTGGGAAGATAGCGGTAAAGTAGTGGTAGTGTGAGCGGTAAAACTGTGGTAGTGCGTGCAGTAAAACTGCGGTAAGGCGTGGGAAACTGGCAGTAAAACAAGCGGTGAAGCATAGCGATGAAGCGCAGGAAAGCGTAGTGCAAGTGGTGAAGCGCAGGAAAGCGGTAAAGAGCGGTGGTGCATGCAGCAGTAAAACAATTCTTAAGAGATAGTGACTTTGGCGAAAGACTTTATTCCGTTAGAGACAGTAGTGGTGACAATTCCTAAGTACCATGTGTACCATAGAGGGAAAAGTAAAAGTACCGGAATGTGCGAAGAGTCCTTTTTAACATGTACCGTGAACGGCTGGAATACATTGCGAGAATGGTAGCGAGATAGAGATATTTAGCTAAGAGGCATGCAGCAAGCAAGTGGTGTCACAGAAGGTAAGGTAAGTCTTGCCGTAGCTTTAGTAATGGCAGAAACGAATATGCTACACACCAATGGATCTTAGATGGAAATGGAATGGACAGGAGGACATCAGTAGTGAGATTCGGTAAGGGGCAAGGATCCACGGAGCGAAAACAGTACCAGCGAAGTGAAAAGGGGTAATGCTTGCTATAGGGGATTTCTCGGTAGCCGCTGTAGGCAGTAACAAGAAACTTGTGTAAAACAGCACTTTCATGGTCAGCATGACTTTGTTTGCTACAATGGTGTATTTTATATCATCTGGGTGGATCCGTGTCTGGAAGAAAGAATTTGTCATATCTATCTTCCCGAAAATTTTACCTTTGGCGCAGTCACGCAGAATTTCATCAATGCGTGGCAGGGGATGGTTGTCAGGTACTGTATTAGCATTCAGCACTCTATAGTCATTTACCCATTGTGGTAGAGCCGTTGGGTCCTTCTTCGGAATTAGGAATGCAGGGGACACGAAAGGGCTATCAGAGGGTCATAGACGACCTGCTGCAATGTATTGGTTAGTAAGGCATCCCATGCTTCTCAATACTTCTGGGGGGTATTGTATCATCTACATTGTATAATCTTGTTTGGATCTTTCAACGTTATGCGGTGTACAATATCGGTAGGCAGTTCATTGATATGTGGGATGTCATTGGGGAATCTGTCCTGATACTTTCGGTGCATTTCTTTATCAAGTCAATCAAGGTGCTCCTTATTTTTCTTGATAAATGCAAGTGTATCTATGTGTCAGTGTAGAACTTGTGCGATGTCTTGGACTTCAGAAGACGTGTGCTTATCAGACTTTACATGTTTCTTCTTGAGCACTTGTTTGAGTTCGTTAATTACAGTCTTTCGTTGTCATTGCACCTCGTGTTGTGATGGTATGTGTACATTCGCTCGTGGTGTTATTTTCGCAGGATTTAACAGGTTGTAATTCGTGCCTTTCGGCATACAAGTTCGAGTTTTGTGATCTATAACAAGAGAATTATGTGATAAGAATGGGCCTCCGAGGAGGAGTGGAACTGTAAGTCCTTGCACAACAACAGCACATATCGTACATGATGTCCAATCATGATTAATGGAAGACGGAGAGAGAAGGACATATTCGGAGAAGGAAAAAGGAGAAAAGGAAGAGTTTGTGAAAGCAGAGTTTGCTTCAATTATTGTATGTAGCTTGCGCCGGTGCAGTCCAAGCTTATTGACAACATTCTTGTCAATCAGAACTAGATGTGACCCATGGTCAATCAATGCATCAATACGTTCAAAAGAATCGGAGGCAGGCCCCATCAAGAGACAGGGCCACATAATATGGGCAGTTTCAAAGGGGGCTACGCACATTTCATCCTCCGAGTCAGAACCTTCGTCAATTACGTTTGATGGTATGATAGCCCCCACAGGTGCGACGGCTGCTACTGTTCTTGACTTTGGTTTGGCTGTGACGGCGTCTGCTTCAGTCAGTGTTTTGTAGGTTGAAGCATCAGGAGGGCCATCAGTGCAGTCCTTTGATTGATGCGACACGTAGAATTTATGACATTTGAAGCATCCCCTATGTTTCATCAATAACGTGCGTTCTGCCTCAGTCAGGGCTCCTAGACGAGAGGATGAGGTGTATGGCCGAGAGGATGAGGTCTTGTTGTTGGTGGGTATGAAACGCTTAGTGGATTTGTGGAGATCTTCGGCAATTTTTTTATGAGTGGCGAAGTCTTCTGCACGCTTGTCACCAAGATGTTTAACCTCCTCGATCCATCATTTGAGGGTGAGATCATTGGCAGGGTTTGCACAGAGAATGGGGATTGTTAGATCGTCGCAGACGTTTGCCTCTAGTTGACAATGGAGTTGGGCATCGTTCAGGTGTATCGGTTCTCTGTGTAACAATGCATTTAGATTTTGTAGCTCTAAAGCCCACTCGTAGAATGGGCGACTCCCCTGGCAAAAACCTAGGACCCTTTTGTGGAGCTTGGTATCCCAATGGCTCTCCAGCCAAGCGGCCTTCAGAGCCGTGATGTATTGTTCGAATGTTCCTGCATCCAATGTGGCATGTTGAGTCAAGTACCAGCTACGTAGTCAAGCGTCCATCATTCCTGATGCAACCATTTTTACTTGGTCCACGGCTTCAATTCCCTTGTGCATGAAGTAGTATTCACAGGTGTTGCTCCAATCGCATGCAACCTCAGGTGTGAGTTCACCTGCTAGAAGCTTAGGTGGCTTATTGGGGCAGATTGCTCTACTCTGGCTGTTTTGATCATGTTATATGCGCGGGGATAGGGTATATGTATATGCATGTTATCGGTGTCAGAGTCTGATGAGGACGAATCATGACCTTTGTTTATAAGGGTGGCGGGTCTGGCAAGTGTGTTATCAGAGGGTTCAGGTGTTAGAGGAGATAAGGATGATTCTATGCATTGTTTCAGTGGGGATCGTGGTCTGAGATTTCTAGCACATTGATGCATAGTCAAAGGTTTAAGAACGGTTGGTTTCTTCTGTGAAGAAGACAGTTTGATAGGTTTGGTGGCAGGCGAGAAGCCCGACAGTTTAGAGTACAATTCTTTATGATGGTTCAAGGATCACGGGTTCCATATCTGTTAAAAAAAAAAGTGTGACCACACCACGGGATCAGTGCAGAACACTAAATGGATCAGACGAATTAACAGGACGAAACCGTGGATTCTTGGTTGTTATATAATCGAGTAAGTGATAGTAGGTAGGAGACCCAAGTCTGTCTCTAGGTGACGAAAAGCGACGGAATATAAGGGGAAAGATCACGTGATGGTTGATTTGATAAGCGTATAGTAAGCGTCCAGCTTACACATGCGTCCATGTAAGCTTGCTTCCTATATTTCCAATGTCATGATTCCTAGTCCGCTTGTGGCATCGGTGCTGGTTTTTGTAGCGGACCTGAAAATTCTTTGATGTTGGGAGGTTTGCATGAGGGGTTGATTCAGGGGATGAAACTGTAGCGACAGGAGGGACACATTTTCGTTCTGGGGACCTTTTGTGTGAGTGCTCTGAGCTTTCATGGGTGATGTGACTTGCTGCTGAACTATCGTCCGTTTTTGGGAAGGTTTTCAACCGTCGCGCTTTGTGTTATTGTGCTGGCATTTTGATTTGAGTCTACAGAGTGTCAAGACATTTGATTAGGGCTGCACACCGTTACTGTAATAGACGGTTTATATGGCGAACGTCGACGGATACGGTTGCCGTACTGCAAAGGGAAGTCAGTAGATAAGGCCGCTTCGAGCTTAGGTCTGACTGGGATTTTGATTGTTGGCATTTTTGAATTGCTTTTATTTCATTTTGCCATACTATCATTCGACGGGAAATGCACAATTTTTACTTATTGCTGAATAGCAACACAACAACAACACATATTCGTATCGGATCTACTGAAGTGTATACATTAGGTCTCTGCGCATTGGGCCCAACAAGAGATAGGAGTCCAAACAAACCCAAGAAAGGTTCCGAGCAGCTAACCATGAGTCCGAGTATGTCCACAATATGTGCTCTCAGCTCTATCCAGTCTGTCTCCTCTGCGAGCGCTCGTTCTAAGCGTGCTTCATTGATGCCGCCGATAGCAGAAAGGAGGGATGTGGAAATGTCAGGTTTATGTTGTAAATATGAATATGTCAAGGCACCCACAGCGAACTACTGGCGAATTGTAATGCTGCGGACCACGAGCATTGTCGTTCTCGAGTAGAGGTGCCCTCCCATCAGCCAACCATGTATCAACACTGCCATGAGTGGTTTTGATATCCGAGGACGGCCACAGCTGCTGCATTGCGGACAAGGCGGGGATGGTGGGGATCGAGTCAAACATGATCGGACTTCAGTATTAGACAAAGACAACTGTTAACGACATGTATGACATATGGACTGGCGTATTTCGATAAGAAATCCAGGGCAAAATTAGACAGCTTAAGAATGTAGTTCAGCATCGATGTCGTTTTTGATCGAGGCTTGAACGTTACCGGTGATTTTCTGCAGAGACAATCCTGCCAACGGAAGATATAACGATGCAGGTACAGTGTAAGTGCTGGATAGACGAGTAAGCTGACCTTTCAAGAGGACAATTTCCAACGATATAGTTGCAAGTTTTGTTCTCCTACTACTAGGCTGTGATTAACTCAGGTCAATCTGTAACCTCCCGTATAAGCTTCATACTTGCTAGTGTTTGAAAAGGATGGGTTAGAACTTGTTGGACAAGAGTGGAGCCTGAAGGAGATATAAACCACAGAATGTCTTCTGCCTGTCGCATATTAACAATGACCAACTAGAAGGAGAGATTATATGGTCTCTACTGTTTATATTTTCTTGCCAAAGGCATGGTGAGAGTGAGATGGAGGTAAAGGCGAGGTCGCTGTAAGCAGGAACTTATGCGCGTCGATGCAGCTGCGGCGTGGATGCGGTGTTGTCATAAATTTTCATGATACCCTTTGCCAGAAATTTTGTTTGACGAAGAGACATGCGACTAAATGCAACACAAATTAGATGTGAAGGAGGTTGAGCACTATCATTGTTCGAGGCCTGCCAGTTAAGGTAGGGGCGGCATATTTCGACCAACCTCACGTGATGTGACTGACGTGTGAGGATAAGTCAAGCCGAACAGCACAAGATTCTAGATAATACGCAACTAGAGTAACTAATAACGCATGTGGGAACCGACAGTATAAGTCATGCGTCGAGATATGTCTGAGCTCCAATCTTTTAGAATTATGCATTGACTCTGCGATCGCGAGCTACCAAATTCAATCTTCCCTCAACGCGCATCACATTCACTATTGTCTGAAGAATGAACATCCTATCGTAATCTATGCCAGCACACTCTCTGGTGTCTCGCAACTAAAAATTAACGTGGAGCGAAACAGGAAAAATTCGGTTCCAACAAAAACACGACGGCTAAAAGTCTGAAGAACAAGCTACCTGAAGACAATAACCCGACCAGCAGAGCTGACTCGAAGGACGTCAATGCCGCTAGCAGGAGGTATCTAGGCAAGGCTAGGAAGAAAAAGAATGTGATACATGTCATTTTTCCCCAACAGCGTTCCTGCGAAAAAGTTTGAAATTAAAAGATAATTCAAAAATGGCTATACGCTTACCTGCAGCAACGAATCAGGAAAGCCCAGGAGCACCCGCAAACGCATCTCGGCAACCAGGATGCACAAGTGTAGAAAGATAAGGTACGGGAGGGCACATCGAAAACGAGTACTCCAGTCGATGTCGATGTCCGTCAAGAAGGGCAGCAGTGTGAGAAAATTCCTGAATCCCAGGAAACACGAGCACGCTTTCGAGCAGGCAACCAGGCGTCTGAGCGACCTTTCCTCTGCGAGCGCTTGTTCTAAACGTGCTTCATTGATGCCGCTGATGGCAGAAAGTAGGACTATGAAGATGTCAGGTTTATGCAGTCAATATGTCAGTGACATCCGAAGACGGCGACAGCTGCTGCGTGGCGGACAAGGCGAGAATGGCGGCGGTCGAGTCAGACATGATATATTTGTGTTGGACGATTTGTCTATAATGCAATTGGATAGAATATTGGAAGTGAACGAAGGAAAGGAATACTACTCGCCAAGAGTCGCTGACTTAAATCAACGGTGTAGTGTAGAGTCAGCTAACCAATAATCGGCAGCCAATGCAAATCATTAATCTGACTCACTGACAAGGTTATTGCCCAGACCAGCTGTCTCTGATGACTACCGCAGCCTGAGACTGAGCTCGTGTTTGAAAGACTCGCGGGGTGACAACAGATGGTAACACGTTCGGACGAGAGGAATTCTAAAACGGAAGAGAATTTCAAAGTTCCGGGGGACGGCAACCTCCAAGCCATATTAGTCGGCACCACCACAGCCACTTCGAGTCTGCCATTGAAATCATGCATAGTACTACCAAAGCAAGACCGCAGTCGTCAAGCTGCTGCTTCGCCTTGAGCAAGACAGTGGCACCGGTCAAGTATCTAGACACACCATTGGGACATCGGGGCCATGTGCGGTCTTCAGTATGTTAACGACGGATATGATACATGGACTGGTGCATTCCGATAAAGAGTCTAAGTTACCAGTGATGCCATTACTTACCAATCTGTAACCCTTGTTATAAGCTTAGTTGCGGAGGTAGATAAGGAACGAGAACTCACGGTGGGACAACTCTCTTCAAAAGTACAGTGGTCACCCGAACCTCGTACTTGCTAATATTTGAAAGGGACGGGTTAGACTTTGTTTGGGTAGGAGTGGAGACTCAAGGAGATAGAAACTACAGAATATCTTCTGCTAGTTGTTGCATGTTGAGGCCGACCAACTAGAAGCAGAGATTATGTGATTCCTACTGTTTAGCTTTCTCGTCCATATGCATGGTGAGAGTGAGACGGAGGTGAAGATGATGATTTTGTAAGCAAGAACTTACGATGTGGCTGCGGCGTGGATGCGGCGTTGTCACAATTTTTTCATGATACCTTTTACAAGAAATTTTATTTGACGGAGACATGCGATTAATTGCAGAACAAGTTGGATGCGAAGTAGGTTGAGCACTAGTGTTCGCGATCTGAGAACTGGGTCTGGAGTCATGCAAGTTGTCTGCGAGGAAAGGCACCTGGCTGTAACATGGTCAGACCGCCGCCCGCATAAAAAGGTGAAATACTGAAAGCTTAGCTTTCAGCATCAGCGGCGGTATATGTACTGATTATGGGAACTCAGGTAAGCCAGCGTGCTTACACCCTCCCACGTTATCAGATCTTTTTGTCCCCCCACCAGTCCTGCTCCCAATCGCTGAGCACTGTGGTTTGGCGTGGGAATCTATCCGAAACGGGAGGGTGTAAGCACGCTGGCTTACCTGAGTTCCCATAATCAGTACATATACCGCCGCTGATGCTGGAAAGCTAAGCTTTCAGTATTTCACCTTTTGGTGTAACGGTTATGCGGGCGGCGGTCTGACCATGTTACACTGGCGTTCCGATGTCAAAATTCGGCCCAGTCGGAGTATCCCGGCAAGGCCTTCCAATCTTCTGCACGACGAGTTCAGCATAACTCGAATTCAATGTAGGTTGAACATATATCGTGTTCACATCGGCACTAAGGCCCTATGCTCCTTTCACGCCCTCAACATTAACTCTTGGACTCGAAAGGCAGCAGGGAAAGGATAGGTTCCTGGTTCACCCACCGGATGTCGTTCTTAGGCTATCCTTATCAGCGTTCACGATACAGCAAATCGTAACTGAGACATGGCGTGTATGATATAATTTCCCTTCAGGTCCGCAGGGATAAGCGAAATCGTCCTGGTTGTTTGTAAATTTTGATGCCGTTGAGCACAGCACTGAATCTGTGGATAACCGGAAGTACGTGGTGAGTCTCACGTGCACGTAAGTAGGCCCGCAAAAGGTGACTCACTAGCAGAGTTTCAGGGTAGGTTCATGCTAGGTGTTACATCAAGATCGTCAGATGCAACAGGTGCGGCAGATATGACAATGAAGTGAATCTCATAGTTGAATCATGATCTGGATCTGGGCGGACGTACGCACAGTGTATGTGCAAAATTGTGGCTAGGTGTCAAGGCAAATACTTCGTCGCTGATCGATTATATACTCAAGGTCACCGATCACTCAACATTCCACTCCCTAGCGGATTTATGTCAACGTAAGGTTTATCAGTTTCCTCCCGAAAAAAGGTAGCAGGTTCTGCCTGGCCCTGCGAATTGTGTGTAACTCTCGATGAGAGTACGAAAATCGCTTCACTGTACAAGATAATCCAAACTGTGGTCAAACTTAGAGCTCGCTGGCCATAGTCAATCCAAACCCGTATCTACCGTCGT